>CAJVPQ010003089.1:0-11931 GCA_910591825.1 Funneliformis caledonium
GAAGGGCTTCTGGCCTATGATTGGGAGCATTCTGGATACCTTTGTAATAATTTTGACCCTAGAACCCCCAAAATTTCACTACTTTGAATCTAATGCTTCTGGTACAATCTTTTGCAAATTTCGTCAAGTATAATCACATTTTCTTCTTGCATATCATTTTGCATCTTCCTAATAAATCTCAATAAAATTGAATTCATAATGAAATTTAGAATAAAAAATAACTTTATGACCCAAATTTTTGATTGTTTTACGAATTAAACAAGATTGATTACAAAAATCATCCTGTTATTCTAAAATATGTTGCATACAACAATTTTCTCCAAATGTATTATTTTTGCAAAAGCTAATTAATTTTTCATTTCATAATCCTCTTTCTTGAAGAATTGCTTTCATTTCTTTTAGTTTTTCTCATAATTCAGAATTTGGATGATTATTTAAAAATACTATATATTATACTTGACCATTAAAAACTGTATCACGCATTTTTAGTTGTTTTTCACTAAGACTTACATTCATTATTTTTGTATTAAGTGCATCTGATACATAAGCACCATGTGAAGAAGAATTATCAAAAGCTAGAGCTCTGAATCAGGTCAGGTCGACCTGTTTACCTAACCTGACCTAACCTGAAAATCCAAGTCATATCAGTAGATTTTCAGGATAATGTCAGATCAGGTTAACAGGTCGAACTGACCTGACCTGACCTGATCTGACAAAATTCAAGCCAACCAATCATCATTCTTGAATGATATTTTATCGTTCAATTAGAACAATTCATTATCATTCAAAAACGATAGTTTTATCATTTTTGAATGATGTTTTTATCGTTCTTGAATGATGTTTTATCGTTTAATTAAAACAATTTGTTATTATTCTTAAATGATAATTTTATTGTTCTTGAATGATGTTTTATTGTTCAATTAGAACGATTCATTATCATTCAAAAACAATGGTTTTATTGTTCTTGAACAATATTTTATCGTTCAATTAGAATGATTCATTATCATTTTTAAATGATAATTTTATCATTCTTGAACGATGTTTTATCATTTAATTAGAACGATTCATTATCATTCTTAAATGATAATTTTATCGTTCTTGAATGATGTTTTATTGTTCAATTAGAACGATTCGTTATCATTTAAGAACAATAGTTTTATTATTCTTAAACGATATTTTATCGTTCAATTAGAATGATTCGTTATCATTCTTAAATGATAATTTTATCATTTTTAAACGATGTTTTATCGTTTAATTAGAACGATTCGTTATCATTCTTAAATGATAATTTTATCGTTCTTGAATGATGTTTTATTGTTTAATTAGAACAATTTATTATTGTTTGAGAATGATAGTTTTATTATTCTTGAACGATGTTTTATCATTCAATTAGAATGATTCATTATCATTCTTAAATGATAATTTTATCATTCTTGAACGATGTTTTATCATTCTTGAACGATGTTTTATCATTCTTGAATGATGTTTTATCATTCTTGAATGATGTTTTATCATTCTTGAATGATGTTTTATCATTCTTGAATGATATTTTATCATTCAATTAGAATGATTCATTATTATTTAAGAACGATAGTTTTATTATTCTTGAACAATATTTTATCGTTCAATTAGAACAATTCATTATCATTCTTAAATGATAATTTTATTATTCTTGAATGATGTTTTATCATTCAATTAGAACGATTCATTATCGTTCGAGAATGATAGTTTTATCGTTCAATTAGAATGATGATTTATCGCAAGAATGATAGTTTTATCATTTGAAAATAATGATTTATCGCAAGAATGATAGTTTTATCATTTGAGAATAATGATTTTATCATTCTTGTATGATGGTTTTATCATTCGTGAATGATGTTTTATTGTTTATGAATGATGTTTTATCATTCAATTAGAACGATTCGTTATCATTTGAGAATGATGATTTATCATTTAAGAACAATAGTTTTATCATTCAATTAGAATGATTCATTATCGTTTAAGAATGATGATTTTATCATTCAAAAATGATGATTTATCGTTCAAGAATAATGATTTTATCGTTCAAAAATAATAGTTTTATCGTTCAAAAATAATGATTTTATCATTCAAAAATGATGATTTATCATTCAAGAACAATAATTTTATCATTCAAAAATAATGTTTTATAATTCGATTAGGTTAGATCGGATTAGATCAGGTCAAATAAAAATTTAAATCAGGTCGAATTTTTGTTTGACCTGACCTGATCCTCTCAGTTTAGATAACTTGATTGACCTGACCTGAACTGACCTGTTTAGAGCTCTATCAAAAGCAAATATAGCAATAGCTCTGAGATGTGTTATTTTGAAAATGAGAATTACTTTTTTAATAATCTATATATGTAAATTTAATTAATAAAAAAATTATATCATATCGGCTGATCAAAAAAATTATGTCTTATTTTATAAACTGAATTTTATTATTTGTTATACAAATCATGAAATCTAGTAGCTTAAAAATATTGCAAATCCCTAAAACTCCTATTTTATATTTATAAATATCCCAAATAAAAAATATTTTAATATATAATATATCAAGAAACCCATCAACTAAGACAGGAACTCATTAATAAATTTTAAGTAAATTACCAAAGAAAAATTTAATGTAGTTACATTTTATTTTTAAAAATGCATTAATATTATAATATTTTACTTAAAAAAAAACTTTTTTGTAAAACAATATTTGTTTTATTTATGTCTTTAAATAACATGCAATATGAATACAAGATGTGTAAAAAAATCTATAAAAGGCGTTCAGGTTTAACTAAACATTTAAAGATAATTAAAGAAGCAAATAGTGTAAAGTTAACTGTATATGATTTACTAGAAAAAGCAATTGAAGAAATATGACAAACTTTAATTTTTAATATAAAAGAAAGATTAAAACAATATGCAAGACATGTTGGCAATATTCATATTATAGTTAATTGTACAGAAAGTTAATTTTTTGGTATTTTCAAGAGATATATACATAATTATTATCCAAAAATAGGAAATTATAAATGTATATTTAAAGGTGTTAATTCTTATTCTACTTTAGCATATATATTGGATGATAATAATTGAGGTGTCAAATATTTTTTGCAACATTAAAAACATTTGTTTTGTCAAATCAATTACCATCAAATCTAAGTAATCTGTGGGAATCTGATTCCCTTCAGAAACCTGATCCTCTTTAAGAACCTGATCTTTTTCAGGAATTTAATTTCCTTTAAGAACTCAATTCTCTTAAAGAACCTGATACTCTTAAGGAATTAGTTCAAAATCAAGCATTAGTGTATACAGTTAGAAAGTGACAGATTTGTAAACTAAAGCCTATACAAATTATTATAAATTGAAAAAAAAATCAAAGTCAGATGTACGTAATATTGTATATTCATTAGGATTTGCTTTTATAAATTTTACAATTTTATACACAAAAGTTATAGAACATTCTTATTAATATAAAAATTAAAATATAGAAAAACTTTGTATAAAAGCTTAAAAATAGAAAATTAAACTTTATATGGAAATAACAAAATTAAAAAAATATTATGTTCATAATAAAATATTAAAATTTATTATAGTAATTCATTTGAATATATGAAAAATATATAAAAATCAAAATTAATTTTGCTTGTAATATAAAAATTTTGGTAATTGAATTGAATTAATTTTACCATAAATATTAAAATATAAAAATCTATTTTTATGTTCGAGAATATCTACAATTACAGATTTTTTTTCTTTTTTAGTTCCACCATCTTTTGTTATTTTTTTAAAAAAATAAGATATTTGCTAATGGTTTTTTTTTCGACAGCTGAACATGAAAATGCTATTAAACCAAAATATTGATATATATGCATTATTTTTGGAATATAATAGACTAGTACATGCATATATGGCATAATATCATTTATCTGATAAAATCTATTAGAATGTAAAAATTGATGTAGCCATATACGTATATCATAAGAAAACTGTGCAATATTAATCTTAGAATTTTTCATTGCCTTATAGAATAAATAAAAATTATTTCATAAATTTCGAATTTGAATTGCTCTAGATTTTGAAAAAAGTTTTGCTAAATCAAATTATTAAAGTAAAACTAATTTATCCTGTCCTATTAAAAAAATATATTGCCAATTAGTTGACCCTAATTTAAGCTAAAAATTAAATTTGACATTAATACATTTCATTTCTTCAATAATTACACTTCTTATTCTATCTCTTCAAGTATTTCTAGATTTGAGTTTATCAATTACCAATCTTCAAAGAATATCTATAATGCGTAATATAATGTGCAATTTATCAGATACCCAGTTTTGTAATGAAATTATATTAAAAATAACTGGTTTAATATAATCTTTGTAAAAGGAATGATCTATACAAATTTGATCCATAGTTTTACTAATTATCCATTCATATGAAAAATCACCTGTTGTTCTTTAAATATTTTACACTATAGATAGAAATATTTGCTATTTGTTACATTCATTCCTAAATTAATCATAAGAAATTTCCAATCAGACGAAAAATAAAGTTCAATTTTCTAATTTATACCCTGATTATCTTTTAATCCTTCTTCTTTTAACATTCTTAACTGATCAAGTAATGGTGCTAACACAATATTTAAAATTTCATATTTTTCAATCCTAGATTATAAAATTATAGTGTAATAATTCTCTGGCTTATACAAATTATCAATGTCATTAAAAATTAAACAAGTAACCATTACTTGTTTTACTTTTTTTCTAACATTTCTGCCATCATCAGAAATTAGCAAATTAAATTTCAGGGTTTGTTATATCTAACACCTTTTTTTTAATAAGATCTGGTATTAAATATTTTAATATATTAATAAAATTCTGTCTTGCTTCTTTTCCAATTAATTATTGCATATTATTAATGATTTCAATGTCATTTATATGTATTTCTGAATTTAAAGAATTATCAGATAATAATGGTACTATATTTACAAGTAAAATTGGTATAACTTCATTCATTTTATGTATAATTTTTTTTCTTTCTGCAGAAACTTTCCATTTGTATAATAAATCATAATAATTGAAGCTAAACTTCTATAGCCTTCATGAATTATTTAACTTTTATCACATGTTTTAACAGTAGTTCTTGCTTTGTGTTTTAGCTCCTCAACATTTTGCTTGCCAATATTAAAATAAAATGATTTTTCTTTAATATTAAACTTAATTGATTTTAAAATAAAATCGTTTTCTAAATGATAACTTTCTGTTATTATTTGATTAAATGCTACACATACAGACTTTACAACTTTTTTTGTTCGATTATTTTGTCCAGTTATTATTAAATTATCAAATGGTTTAAGACTATTGTTTATCAGTAAGCATCTCTTGCTTGCTAAAGTACCTCTAAGTGAAGACTAAAAAAATGTAATTCTGAATAATACATCTTAGTTTCTGAATTTAAGATCTGTTTTAAAGGATTATTTTTTGTATTAGTAATTTGAAATTTAACTAAATAATTCATTGTCATATACTTTAGCATATAAACCCACTATGACTGAACTTGATTTTTCTGATTTTACATAATATTAAAATGCTTTTTCAAAATACATCCAGTAAACTGGAGTTTTCTCTATATATTTGATTACATATCTGACTGATTGCCTTTTCTTAGACTTTTTCTAACTAGATTCAAATTCATAATTATCAGGAATCCAAAATTTTTAACCTTTAGTATATTTAAGACAACTAGTGAGTGAATAATATCCTTTCTTAATAATATTATAGGTATAACTCTATCTAGATTCAGAATATTGAATGATAGATTCCTTAGGATAATTATGAATTTTAATGAAGTTTTTTCTATTCGTTTGTTGATCTGTTTGAAGTGATAAAGGGATTCTGTTAGGTTCCATTTTTTTTAAAAAAAAATATTCTTATTATTATCGTAAAAAAAAAATCTTTTTTTACATGTAATATATTAAATTGTGTGATCAATTATACTGTAAATCTGTAATATGATAATACAATGAACTTTTATGCTATATTAGTTAAAATTAATAAATAAGATAAAATAAAAAATTTTGTATTAAAATTTAAGACGTGCATATTACCAATTAAAATGTATACAGAATAATAATATAAAGTGTTCTTATAGCACTTTATTAATAATAATAAGTATATGAAAGAAAAAATAAATATAAGTTTAGAATTTAGCCCATTAAATTGTAATAAAGTTTTTATTAGCGTTATTATATTTGATTATTATCTAAAAACTATTCTTATCTTATATATTTCTATTTTTTGAATAATATAATTTTATCTTAATCTGCTTAATCTTAGAAAATTTATTTACACGTCTTTTCTTAATAAACTACAATTATACCTAAAACTTTTTATCACATTTTTCATAATATATGATACTCTAAATTATTTTTTTATGCATCATAGGTAAATTTGATTTTATGAAATAACTTTCTGCCTTAATATTACTCTAAAAGTATTAAAAAAAACGTCAGTCTTGCTTCTTTATAATGATATCATAAATATAATTAAATCATCATCATCTCATTTTATCTTCCTTCTATTTGTTTTATATGCACTTGATACTTTAGATAAAGCATATAAGAACCTTATGCACTTTATCCTTTATGATTTTCATGATGCAAATAAGATCTTTAACTTTCTGAAATAAAAGATGTAGTATTAGTACGTTTTTAAAGTAAAATATCAGGAAATTTGTCAAGATAAAAATCTCATACCTTGATTGCATAATTGATCAGACCTTTATTTTCTTTACAAATAATTCTATATTAAGTACACATACTAAGATTCTTACTCATTTTATCTATAAAGATATGTGATATAGCATGAAGAATTACTATGACATATTCATTATGTATAGTCTTGAAGCTTACTAGTTATAGGATATCAAAGATATGTGACCTATCTAAAATTTTAAAATTTTTTTCGTATAATACTTATAAATATTATTAAATGATCTAGTAATAAGAACAGATAGATGGAATTAATACTATCAGAATTAATACCATATTCTACCCTACTCAAGCTAAGATATGATGAATGATCTCAACTTTTTTCCGTTATATTCTTTAATAAAGGTCTGCAATATTTGATGCAAATCACCCTCATGTCATAACTTCTGAGTTTTTCTTCTATTATATTGAGAAAGACACCATTAATTATGTGTGAATAATTTTTTCATTATTACCCATTCATCTTCAAGCTTTCCCTTGCATAAAAAAATATATATCAGTTCCTTAGCAGTATATTTTTAATTTTATCTGCTAGTATGATCATCTTATTTTCCATAGTAATAGTGAAAAGTAGAGAAGGAAACAGATGTATCTATAATATTTGACATAAGAATTATAAACTAAGGTGGTAAAGGGTATTATATTTTAGTACATTAGCAAAAAATTTTTTTTGCAATAAATTTTTTTGCGATAAAAAAACTGTTGCTAAAAATTTTGTATTACTATTGCACAGACACAGCCCATCCTTAATCACCTACTGAAATTTGAAATTTGAAAAGGAAATTGATCTGACTTGATATTTTCTAATTTTTTTTTACAATGCGATCACTAAATAATTAAATAATTTTAATATGTAATACAAAAAAGATTATTGTTTAATTAAATTAATTAAATTAGAGTAAATATTATTAGCTATTTATAGTAAAATGTAAGATCATATGGGCTTCATAAATAGAAATACACCTTTTTACTTAATAATTTATTATGTTATAAGATGTATTTCTATTGATGAAGCTCCATATTTTCTCAGTTCTTACCCTAAAAAAATTGGAGGACTTTATTGATCAGCCAATATATTTTTTATAAAATAATATATAATAATATAACTGCTTAATCAATTGTTCAATATTCTAATAACTATCATGATTTTTTTCAGAATGTATTATTGTTCTTGCTTTATAAGAAAATTTTTTACCAACAGTATTTATTTATTCTTCATTAAATTTAAGTCTTCTGATAATTTCACATAAAAAATCACTAATATGAATCGCTTGACCTTGTCTTTTTTTTTGAAGTGGCTGTTTAGTATCAAGATCCCATCCAGATTTTTGACCATCATTAGTATAAAATAATATTTCATTATTAGTAATAAAAATATGAGGTTTATCCATTTCATTAAGAATAGAATTTATTTGCATTTCTAAATCATTTCCTTCAAAGCGTGGTATTAACTTTTTATATCTATTAAAATAAATTTTATTATATTAATTATTTTATTATAAATAAAAATAAATAAATAAATAAAATATAATCATAAGTAAGAAATTGTTGACAATATTCAATAACATCAGCTCTTTCATGTCCATTAATATATATTTCCTTATGATACCTTTTATATCAAAAACCCATCTTATAAAACTAACGTCGAGCTATACTTTTTCTAATTAAATAAAAAAGTAATTAAAAATATATCTTAATATAAAAGTTCAATAATTAAAAAAAATATTATATATGCGATTTTAGTTTTATATTCAATGCCTAATTTTGAAAATATATTATCTGATATATAATTAATAAAATCTGATAAATAAAATTCAAATTTATTTATATGTAAATAGTTAATAATTTCATAACGTATGTCTACACTATCAAGAAGACTTTTAACTTTAATATGTTTTTCACATATTGAAACAGAAATTTTTTGATTTTGTGCTAACATATGAGTTCACTTTCAAAGTTAATGAGCAAAATATTCATTTTTACCTAATTGTTAGCTGGCTTCCATTTTTTTGATATTTAATTGACAGCATTGACAATATTGAAGTACAGCTCCTAATCATCATTTTTATTCAAGTAATAAAATCTCATCTTGAAGTTTTTTTTTATAAATGGAATTAATTCTATTTTTTACTCTGTAAATGGTAAATTAATATCATTATGACTTTCCAATTCATTTAAACAAGTATCATCCATTTGTATGTTAAGTTTATTTTGTATAAGAGAAAAAAATTGTGTAATAGTATTGCTATTTTGTATGACCATTTTCTTTGTAGCTGCTTTGCGTCTTTTTTGAGTTCAGATACTATTACCTATGTATCAAAGTAGTTATTTAGGTTTGATATTTTTTGTACTGAAAATCAGATTTTTTAACATATTTTCAGATTTATTATCAAGTTCAAAATCTGCTCACATAATCTCATCATTAGAAGATATTTCAGAATCTTTTTTAAATAAAGAACCCTCTTCAGATAACAAATTCTCTTCAAATGGAGAATCTTTGACGATAATTAGCTTATTCTTTAAAGATATTTGTTTTAAATATTTTTTTGCTTTGACTGACATTCTATCATTTTATGGATAAAGTTTTATTTTTTTTTTCTCTTATAAAAGGTATGCAAATTATATACTAATAAAATTTAAAAAACAAAAATTAGGAGCTGGATCATTTTTTTCATTAAAACTTTTATTAAACATTGAAAAAAAAGTGGTGCCAAAGTTTTTAAAGTTAATGTTGCACAAAAAGAAAGCTGCTAAAAAAAGATTAAAACTTTATTTAAATCAAAAATTAATTTTGATATAGTTTATTTCAAAAAAATGCTGATTTTTTAAAAATGCACATGATTAAATAATGTAAGATTGACTAATCATATTCATTTACTTCAGGTGTCAAATTTCATGACACATATTAGAAATAGGTTAACTTTAAATTCTTATTCCTCTTAAATTAGTAATCAAATTATAAAAATCTCTTCATTAATTTAAATTACAGATTACAAATAACATAAAAATGAAGAGATTTTATTTAAAATAATAGTATTTATTTTTTAATAACAAATTAAACATAGCTTATAAAATTTATTGTGACTAGATGATACGAGCCAATAAAATAATATATAATATCATATGATTTATAATGCAATATAGAAAATTTTTTTTAATATAAAAATTATTACAAAATATTTTCTCTTTTAATTTTTTTAAACATGTACTATATATTTAGTGAGAAAAATGTAAATAGTATATTAGATATTAAAGAAAATCTTTAATTATTTTTAAAAAAAATCTGAATTTTTTTCAAAAAACAATCTAATTAACCTTTTTTCAAAGATAATCTAAAAATAACCTTACTTCTAATTTCATAAAAATAACCCTGATGTATTTTTTTAAACTTTTTATAGATTTATTTTTTAAAAAATTCTGTTAATTTTTTTAAAAAAACAATTTGATTAATCTTTTTTTCAAAAGAACCTAACTTTTTTAATTATATAAACAATCTTGATAAATTTTTTTAAAACTTTTATAGATTTTTTTTAAAAAAGAAATAAACTGATTAACCTTTTGTCAAATGAATCTAACTTTTTAATTATATAAGCAACCCTAATGAATTTTTTTTTAAAACTTTTATAGTTTTTTTTTAAAAAATATCAGTTAATTTTTTTTCAAAAGCAATTTGATTAACCTTTTTTCAAAAGGTAACTAAAAATCTTTTTATTACATAAGCATAATCTGATAGATTTTTTTAAACTTTTATAGAATTTTTTTAAAAAAAAATTCTAATTAATTTTTTTCAAAAGTAATTTGATTATTCTCTTTTTCAAAAGGTAATTAACAATTTTTGTATTATATAAGCATAATTAGTATTCTGCAAAATTAGATCAGATTAGATTTTACCCAAATCTGATTTGATCTGATTTTCATTTTTCAGAATCTGAATCTGATCTGAATCTAACAGATCCATTGAAATCCAGATTTGATCTGAATTTGATAAATCAAATCTTAAATTCAGATCTAACGGATCAGTTTAAATCTGATTTAAATCCAAAAAGTTTTATTGAAAAATGATTTTTGATTCTAAAAGAAATCTGAAAATTCATCCTTTTTAATGAAAAGAACTTTTTAGCTCTAAAAAAGATCTGAAAATTTATTCTTTTTTAATGAAAGAAACTTTTTAGCTCTAAAAGAGTCTAAAAATTTATTTCTTTTTAATGAAAGAAACTTTTAACTTTAAAAGAGATCTAAAAATTTGTTCCTTTTCAATAAAAAGAAACTTTTAAAAAAGTTGAATTCAGATCTGATGAATCAGATCTGAATTCAAATTCAAATCTAAATTAAATCTAAATCTGACAAACTCAATCTATGCAAAATATTAAATATAATGATATAGATTATTTTAAAGAAAATCTGATTAATTTATTTTTTATAAAAATTAATTTAATTAACTTTTCAAAAGATAATATAATAATCTTTTATCAAATGTTTATAGTTTTTTTTAGGAAAAATCAATTTTAAAAAAATTTAAAGATTACATTTTTTTAAAAATAACTAATAATTTTAAAAATGAATGATCATGATTACAATATATTTAAATTTTACCAATTTTGTATTTTGTGTATTTCAAATTCAAATTTATTTTTTAACACATTAAAAATTTTAAATATTTTTATCAAATGGTTTTTTACAAAAAAAAATACTTTAATAGTAAAGAAGATATTCCTATTAAATGTACTCATATTATATTATTATTTGTTAAAAAATATGAAATTTATTTAAAATATTAATAAAAATTACAACTAACATAAAAATAACTTGCTAAAATATATGAAATTAAATAAAATATTATCTCAAATATTTTAAGAGATAAATAAAATGGATTAAAACTAGAGCACTAACTCAGGTCAGGTTAACCTGTTTACCTGACCTGACCTGACTTGAAAATTCAGGTCAGGTAAATAAATTTTTAGGTTGATGTCAGATTAGATTAACAGATTAACCTAACCTGACCTGACCCAATAAAAATTCAGGTTAACCAATCATTCAAGAAGAATAATTTATTATTATTAAATTAGAAATAACAAAGTTGATTAAATGAATTAATAATTATTTATTATATTATTATTTATATTAAATATTTTTTTTTTTTTTTTTTTTATT
>CAJVPQ010003090.1:0-11929 GCA_910591825.1 Funneliformis caledonium
AATTGATTGGTTATTAAATAAAAAAATTTAGAGTGAAATTTATTAAAAATTCATAAACTTTTATAAAATCTGAATATTTTCAATTTTACTATATATTACTAAGTAAAATTTATAAAATCTGATAATTTATTGTAGGGCAGTGTATTGCCTTTTACATTAATGATAATATTACTAATGCACATACTTCATATAAAGTTTCGGTCATTAAAAAAAAATCTAAAGGTTATTAGAATTATTTCCCACTATGAAAACACTAAAATTTTAACACTCAAACCTGTTCAATAAAATATGGCTTTATATCAAATGTGACTGTGCAGATAAGACCTTTTACATATATGAGAATGTTTGAGATCATAAATCAAAATGCAAACGATTATTAAAACTCTCAACTATATCTTTTAGAACTAACTAAGAATAGTAACTCTATTGCTAACTTATATAATTTATTGATATAGTACATATCCACTCAGAGCTCTCCGTATTTACTCACTCTTGTCAAAGATATCATTTCACAATCCTTATATAATTTTATTAAGAAAGCCATGAATTCAAATGAACTTGTTTTCATAACCTTATCAGCATTTATGTATTTCATCTTTGAACAAACACAACAAATCTGGATAAATAGATGCACTCAGCAGAACACTTTTAAAAAGTCACACAATATAGATCTCAAATCTAAAATCAAAAACACTTCAGTAATAGGATATGATATTACACATTCTGCTTCTAATTTCACAATCAACAATTCCATTGATCAAATAATTCGTTTCAGATCCTATTAGATAAATTTTTAGTATCATAGTGGTCAAGCTCTTTCTCATTCAGTTCGTTACTGAAAAGTGATATTTTTAGCCTAGGTTAAAAATAGATTCTGAAAAAGTATAGAATCAGTTTTAATTTAGTTTCAACTAAATAAAGATTTTTATATTTTTCTTAATTTTGTATATTTTACTTTTGTTTATATACTTTAAATTCAATAAAGATTATGCAAAACTACAACACTTAAAAAAAAAAAATATTTTTTATTTTTTTTTTTATTTTTTTATATTTTCTCTTTTTTCGTTTTCTCTTTTTTTTTTTTTCTCTTCTTTTATTAAGTATATTTACTTCTTTAAATATTATCTTTCTAATATTATTAACTACTAATGATCTACTAACTATAATTATTTATTTTTTTATATATTACTAATATTACTATTTTTTTTTTTATATTTTATATATTATTAATATTACTAACTTTCTTTTTAATATTTTATATATTACTAATATTACTAACTTTCTTTTTATATTTTTTTTTTTAAATATTATTACTAACATTATTATTATTACTTTATTTATATATTATTAACTAATATTTTAAATATTACTTATTATATTTCTTTTTTATATATTATATTAACATTATGTTAAATAGTATTTTTATTATTATAAAATATTTATATTTTATTATTATTATTATATTTTATTTAATAAATAAATAAATTTAAATTAAAGTAATTTTAAATTATATATTAATAAATTATAAATTTAGTAATATTACAAGAAATTAATTATATAAAATTATATATAAATTATATAAAAATTACATACAGTGGTATACAAAAAAATGACAATTTTTTTGAAAAAAGATCAATAAGTTTAAATAGCTCAATTTTGGTCATACATACATAAATAAATATGCAAATAAAAGCCTTATGATTACTCTATCACTTTTAAATGAAACTTTTCTCATATGTTAGTAAAAATTTTAATTTATTAAGCATTAAAATGACTTCATCTAAGCAAGAAACCCAGCATTAAACAATTTTACAATTCTGGAGAAATGGGATACATAATGCTACCAAAATACATTCATTGACAAAGATTCCACTTAAGACTATCTACCAGAACCTTAAAAAAATTGAAGTTACTGGAGATGTTCAATGTAAAAGTGATAGTAGATGCATTAAAAAATAACACCTAGGCATCCATAGCAATTGGACAGTATATTCAAAGGGAGTCCTCAATTTCTTCTCAATCTATTGCTGATAAATTGGAAGATATTGGAGTAAATGTCTCCTGCTCAACAGTTTTGAGGCATTTGACTGATCTTGGATATTGAAATGCACTTCCTCTTTATACACTAATGTTAACTCCAGTCTATATGCAAAATTGTGTTGAATAAGCCCAAAAATACAAGGATGATAACTGGAAAAAGACCTTATTTAGTGACAAAACAGCTTTTCAATTATTCAAAAATACAATAAGACATTAGTATAGAGATGCAAGACTAGTTTGTCAAATACCAAAGGATAAAAGTAAAATATTCATCTGAGGTGGTTTTTGTGTAAAGGGTACTACTAGTCTTTTTGTTTTAAACGTATAATAAATGGAAAATTTTACACAGAAATATTAGATAAGCAACTCCTAGAAGTGCGCAGTATATTATGAAGTAAATAGCAATTGCAACAGGATAATAATCCTAAGCATCGTAGTAATGTTGCTAGAGAATTTCTTGATAATAATGTCTCAGAAGTTATGGACTGGCCTTCCAATAGTTCAGACTTAAATCCAATTGAAAACCTTTAGGCAATTGTTAAAAGGAAGGTGGAGTTACATAAGCCAAAAAACTTTAGCAAATTAGAGCTTTTTTTGAAGGAGGAGTGAGAAAATATTCCAAATAGTACTCTAATTAATATTGTAAATTCTATGCCACAGCATTGTAAGGATGTTATTAAAAAAAATGGTGAACGAATATCATATTGATTTTTTTAATAAAATTTATTACTTCTTAGCTTTAAAATAATATATTATATGCTTCAATTGATAAAGTGGTTGTGTAATTATCGTAATTTTAAAAATTGTCATTTTTTTGCATACCACTGTATATAAATTACATATAAAATATATTAATAAAATATATATAATATACATAATTTTGCATATATGAATTAAGTATATAATATACTTAATTTACGTATTTTTATATATTTGTAATTCTGTCTTTTTCCTTATCTTTTATATGTAATAATTATATATATATTATACATTATTTACAAATATCAAAAATGTATTATTTCTGTATATAATTTCATATACAAATTTCTTATAGGGAATGTATTTGTCTCAATTCTATTTTTCAAAGCTGGCCTTAAGCATATAATACTATTTTCAATATTTTAATAAAGTATAATTTAAATTGAATACAAATTGTTAATCCTAATATTTCTGAACTTACTGTATTTTAACAATATATTATTAAATTACTTAAAGTTCATTTAATCACAATCAAATTAAAAGAAAACAAATACAAAACAAAACAAATTAAAGTAGCCCTTCAATGTAGATGTGTTAATTTTTATGATGATCAAGCTAAAATATACAATTCTATTAATTCTATTCTTAATAGACAGAGACAAATAATTGTTCTTGACACATGCCTTAACAATTCACCTGATGATCTCAGTCTACTTATCTCAGCTAAAAATATCAAATGTGAAATTAACAGACATTTCTAATAAACAACAGGCACTAGGTATCACTTTGTATCACTTTCTAATGATTAAAAATAATAGTATACAGTAGTGGTAGAAAAAAATAGCAGTTACGATCATGTGATTAAAATAATAATTTATATCACATCTGATTAGACAATACAAACAAATTTTTTGTTTAGTTGTTTACTATGTTACACTGATCAACATGCATAAAAACTGAATAAAAGAGTGCCTTATGACTGATATGATGTAATAAAGCTGCAAAAAATTTCTATTAAAGAATGACGTAAGGTAGTTAAGTCATTATAAAATAATGGAATACAAAATGTAAATGAACTACACAAAATTACCAAGTTCTCACTAAGGATACTGTATCGGTGGTCATCTCAATTAAAAAACCAAAAATTTAAAACAACAATATCGTCTAGAACACTTAAAGCACTTAAAGGTTTTAAGTTTAAAAAATGGTGTCATCTTGGTCAGTTCGCTCGTTCATGTGCTAGTGCAACAAGCTTTAAAATTGCAGATACTCTTAATAATACTTATCCAGGTCTTAACATAGCCACTCGCATAGTCTGTGAGAACCTTTAGAAGCTTGGTTACCAAGTTTGTATTCCTAAAAAAATCTCATTTTTCACTTCAATTACAAAAAAGAGAAGAGTTTCTTGGACAGAAGTTCATAAAAATAAAAATTGGAAAAATATGGTTTTTTCTGATAAAATGACCTTTTAAATGTTTTATAATACTACCTTAGTTCGTTATAAAGAAGGTGAAGAAAAACCAACTTGTGGAGTTGTTAAACACCCATTCAAAGTTCATGTTTAAAGGTTTTTTATTTGCAAGAAATCGTAGGATTTTACATGTTTACTGAAAACATGAATGGGGAATTGTACTGTGAAATTTTAACAAATAATCTTTTTGATCAAGCATATTAGCTTCTTGGAGGGTCCTAGACATTCTAACAGGATAATAATTTGAAGTACAAAGCTAAGCTTACAGTGTCTCTTCTCAAAAATTGATGTTCTGTAGTTCTCGATTGGCCATCATATTCATCAAATCTAAATCTAATAGAAAATTTGTGGATAATTATTAAGAAAAAGGTGAAAAAGAAGGTCAATAAACGAATTAGTGAAAAAAAACTGGTTATGAAAAGGATTTTTATGGAAATTATTAAGGCGAATGGTTCAATATCGATCAAACCTCTGACTTAATTTAGTCAATAGTATAGAAAGGAGGTAAATTTGGTAATTGAAAGGAATGGCAATATAATTCAATATTAAAATTATAATATATAATAAATGTGGTATTAGTTTATTTATATTTTAAGTTTCAAATAATTTTAATAAATATTGATTGAGTAAATGAATTTTCATTTACTGCCAGTTTTTTTCACCACTACTGTAAGCCTATCAAAACAATAAATCCTTAAATTTATAACAACATCATAGATCTACTAAGTGAAGACAAATAGTACAGTTTCCTTTAAACATTACCCAATGATAAAGCTTCTAATCCTTCCAAAATTTTAAATGAAATGTTAAAACATTTAGATCCTAAATGAAACATATTTTTTGGATTTTTATTTATGCTTACCTTAAATTTTCTTGTATGTCTGACTGATGGAATTTAACGTTCGTTTATCCAATTCTGAAATCCAAACTGTGGGAATATAATTTGAATAATATCTAACTTATAACACTATTAAAATATCCTCGTAAAGCTATAGTAAAATTAATCAATAAATAGCTGTTAGATATTCTTTCTAAAAACTCTATCTTATAAGAAAATAATTTCATTAGATTACTTTTTTATTTCACATTCAAATTAATACACATTCTTGATAATATTAAATATGATCACCTATCTCATAAGAACAAATAACTTTGGATTTTTTTTAAGATATATCAAAGGCTTATGATAAAGTTAATATTACTATGTTAACTCGTACTTTTAATTATTTAAAAATTCCTCTTTCTTTCCTTCATTTCATCATTTCTTTATTTTTAAATCACTTTAATCAAATTTTTACAGTTCATAGAAACACTAATCACTACCCAGTTATTTTAGATATTGATCAAGGTAAAATTATTTCACCAATCCTTTGATGTATATATTATGATCTATTATTATATTAAATTTAAAATACCACTTTTGATTATAATTTATCAGCTAAATATCACCCAAATATTAGTGATGCCTCAATAACCTCTTTATCAATACAAATATTCATACTTGCCTATATAGATGATACTCTTTAGATCAGTAAATCTAAGGATGATCTTGAGTCTATCTTAACAATCACTGATGATTTTTATTAACTTAATAGTATTTTAGTCAATTAGGATAAGTCTGTTTTACTTTCTTCAGTATCTATAGCTTCATTAGTACATTTTTTGATTTACTTATAATAAAGAATGGATTAAACTAATAGACTTTAAATCATCTACCCATTATCTTGATATTTGGATTTCTCTCCTCTCAAATAGTCCTTTTATAAGACAACAAGTGAAAAATGAAATTTTCAATGTTACTTCAACAATCAAAAAGAAATTTTTCATAGATAAATAACTTAAAGTTGTCTTTAACTCAATTCTTTTATCAAAAATTCTTTATCATATTCAATTAATATTTTTTGATTACAAATTCTGTGATCAGATCATGGGATCCTATAAAAAATTGTTTTGATCAAATTTACATTTATCAAAAAGTACTCTGTGATTATTATTCATTCATTATTATTCTATAATGTTACGCATTTATATTCAGCACAAATACAAGCAAAACTTTCCAACTTTATCAAATTTATCAATAACAAAGATTTATTAGGCACAATATCTCTAATTTATTCTAGGTTACTCTAATATAATGAATGGTTTGTTCAATCATTTCTTACATCTTGATCTTATAATAATATCTTCAAATTTAAAGATTGGTAGTCCGCCTTGTTCTCTACACTTAATTTACTTAATTTTACCATTTCTAATAGCAATGCTGATAATAATCGCATACTAGAAAGGCAATTTCCTCTCAATGATATTTATAATAAGATAGAGTATTGCACTTTTATTCTAAAATTAAGAAATAAACAATTTATGTTTCTTGACCAAATTACAACATCAGATAGTACAGCACTATTTACTCTATCTGATCTTAAATTTTTCTCAGCTAGATTGGTAATTTCCAAAGTTTCTTCATAGTTTCTTAAATTACAATCAGTACTTATATCATTACCAAATATAAGAATCGTTCTTTTATAATATCATCATCTATATGATAATAATATATATTTAATTCTTCTTATCCATATTAAAAGTATTATACATTTTACAGTGGGTTAACATTTAGACTCCCATTCTACTATAATTGATAAGGTGCTCAAAATCAATAATGATATAGTCTATTTACAACATTTTAATATCTCTTTTGATTACACTTTAAGACATTACTATTATCTTATACTAAATATTCACTTAATGATGATTTTACTTTTATTTTCTCTAATATGAGAAACAAACATGAAGCTTGCTTTATGACTTTTCTTCTACAATTTTATGCTGATATTAAAACTCCCCTTATCCTAAATATTGGTTACATTTATTCATTATCCTCTTATATGATTTATAAAATTGCTTTATTTAGTTACAATTTAGTTAATAATAGTTCACTTAATGTTTTTACACCCTATCTTTCTCCTCTCTTTCTCCTCAATAAATTTTTAATATAAATATTTTCGTTATTTTAGATAATTTAAAAAATCTTTTTATACAATTAACTAATCTCTTATTCTATACTAACGTATTCCCTTGTTAATTTAGGTATTTCATCACTCTGTATAGGCATGACTTAGTTGCAATCTGATTCATCTGAATCTTTACTTTATTTTAATGTTCACGCTTTTTCTTCTTCAACTTTCATCCTATTTAGCAGAACTAGTAGCAGTACTTTCTATCATATATATAACCTTTACAAATGCCTCTATTAATATCTTTATAGACTCATAAAACGTTATTTCATCCTTTAATAAAATGAACTATTTTTCCACTTTTTTTCCAATCTTTAACCCTATTTTCAAGATCTCCTATTATTCAATTTGATTTTTTGTCATAAAGTTAATTAGAAAAAAATCTATTTTCATTGAATTTTATAAGGTTAAAGCTCATTTAAATGATTATTATAATAATACAGTAGAAGCTTTAGCAAAAACTAATGGTCTTTACCTCATTTTAAATAATATGTCTCTAGAATACCAATACAATCTATATTTTTATGATAATATTATATTTACTCTATCAAGATACTTCATGAAAGACCTCTTCTGATCAATTAATTTTCATAATGTTTAATCACTATTATATTTTCATAAATACAATTCAATAAACATTAATTGGCTATGCATATATTTCATTCTTAATAATAACGAAAATAACTCATATACCTCCTTTAAAGTCTCAACTATTTGAAAATTTAAAATTAAACTCATGTTCAAACTATTTTCTACACTAGAAATTCTTAAGACAAGATATCTAGATTTTTATGATCACTTATGAAATTGTTCTAGATGTTCATCTACTTATAAAACATTCAATCATATTTGGACTTGTAATAGTACTAGATATCAAATTAATGATATCATATCCTCCACTAAACAATTTTTCATTCAGTAATTAATTATATTAACCTCTGACACTCATGATTTTTTTGATCTCCTTAATATGAATATTTGGTTTTTAAATGATTAAATTGACTTCTTTAACTTTATTGACTTGATCAAAGAAATTGTACCCTTTCCCTTATTTAATCAAAATTTACCACTTTATTAATAACCTCTAATTAATAAATAGACTTCTTTTCTCTATCTATTATTATGCATTTTTTAAAATAAAAACCTTTGGCTCAATTGATATACTGTCATTAAATAATTTAAAAGCCTCAATAACATTTTACTTAATAATCAAAAATCACATTTCATCAACACTGGCTTCCCCTCATCAAACTCACATTCATTTACTATTCTACCTTATTTCCTTTTCTCTTTTAGGTTTAGTATAAACTGATCAAATTTTTAGATCAGTAGCAACCACACCTCCTGTACTAGATGGTTAAATTTATTCTAATTTAATTTGGATAGGTTAGTTTAGAATGATATAAAGTTGATTTTAATTTAGTTTTATTACTAGATAGAAAATTTTGTATTCTCTCTTTTGTAATTTGTAATTTTGTAAAATTTTACTTTACTCTTAATATACAAAGCTACTGCACGTTAAAAATAAAAAAAAGTTAATATAATAATAATACTATAATAAATTAAAAATATTAGATTCAAAAGAACTTCTTTTGATAATCAAAATTTCCATTAATTTTACTCTTTTAGTATATATTAATAGATTTTATTAAAAATTAATTATTAATCAATAATACTAATATAGTTATAATTTTTGATAGATTAATATTTTAAATATAAATATTAAATATTAGTATTAATAAACATATTTTAAAATAAAATTTGTGTACTTTATAATCATTAAATTGTAAAATAATTCATAAACTAATTCCTTTAAGACATATTAAACAACTATTATATTTATTACTTGTTAAATAGGTAAAAGTTACATAGAATTCAATTAATCTAAATTTAATTAGAAATTCTTTTAATTATTATAGAATTTAATTATAAATTTTAATTATTATGAAATTAGGTGGATCATAATATGTAATAAAGTTTTTAATAAATATGACAATTTTTTATTAAATTATATAGCAAATATATATCATTAAAATATTTGCTTTAGTTAAAATTTATTTACAATTTATATAAAGTATTTTAGGTTGTAAAATATGATATATAAAATAATGTCTAACTAAACTATTTTTTATTATGATTAAACTTTCATTAAATTTTGTATTTGATTAAACTTTTAACAAAAATCTAAATTTTTAACTAAATTTTTAGCAAATAACTAAATCTAAACTACTTTATAATATATAACTTATAAATTTTTGTTTATTTATTTTTATTAAAGAATTTAATGTTTATTAATTTTAACTTAAATCTTTTATTATTTATTATTAATTAAATATATAATCAAAAAATATTACTAATTAACATTATAAATAATAATTATTTATATAGTAAACAAATGTAATAAATAATTTTTATTTACAAAAATTTTAAAATTCTAAAATTTATAGTAAAATAAAATATTATTAAAATTATAAATTAAAATCCATGAAAAATCAATGAAAAATAAATTTGATATTTTAACTTTTTAATTATTAAATAGTTTTAGTTTTATTAAATAATTAAATATTACAATTTCACTGAGTATCATTATTCTTAACTATTATTTTAATAGAATTAAAATATTAGATAGACAAATTTTTTATTTTAAGCAATTAAATCTCGTATTAATATAGTATATACTAAATATATAACTTACTATTTTATCTATCATCAATACTGAACATCTTCAAAATATTATCTAACATATTTTCAAAATTCAGAAATTATTTAAGTCTACTTTTATTAATATTATATAAATTAATTACTATTTTATTTTTATTTTAAACTTTTTTACTAGGATATTATACTGAAACAGTATACTAGATAATATATTTGAAACATTATTGAACATTCAGAGCTTTTAGAGTTCCTTAATATTTCTATCCCACTTTTTTACCTGAGGTTGAAAAGATAAAATGAAAGGTCAAGTGATTCGCTATTTTGATAAAAATTACTTGAATAGTATTCCAACTTGTGATGATATAGTAGCGGAAAATGATGAGAGGTTATCTGTAATTCTTAATAATACTCTAGCTGAACAAGAAAAAATCCCTTTTATGGCTGTTGATTTTAAGGATTCTTCAGAAAAGATAGGTGAAAAGAACCATTATGTTTTATGTCTTTATGGCTCTTTTATTAATGGCCAAAAAGCAGTAGTTACCCTTACAGAAATCTGAGTATTCTTTGATATTTGTGTATCTGAAAAGGAATCTATAAATGACTTTAAGATAAAAATAGACAAAATTCTATATAGTACTATAAATGCCTATAAAATAGAGCCTATTAAGGCCTTCTCTTTTTATGACTATCATACAGAAAAAAGTTATATTTATGAGTTTTTACGTATGGTATTAGAGATAGAAAGAAAACCCTTCAAGCTATCTAAGATAATGATTTCAAAACTATATCAGATGATATATTCTCATTTTACCGTAAAATAGCTAGAGAGAATGGAATTGCAATTTCTGGTTTGTCTGTAATGAGCAAGTATTGTTATAGAAAACATTTTTAATATACATACTATTTTTATATTTCTGTAAATCATTTTTGAGCGGTAGAAGACCTGAAAATTATAAATGACCATTTTCTAATTTCAGCACTCATAAGAGATCGTATGCTTATTCTCACATGTGATATAGAGACGTAATCACAAGAGCTAGAAGAATTTATTGAAGTACATAATAAAGAGGATAATATATTTATAATTTGCATGATATTGCATTGGAAAGATGACCAAAACCATTAAAACAGATTTACCTCATCAATGTTAAAATAGCGTTAGACCTGCGATGGATAACAGTTGTATGTAAAAATTAGTCAAATTTACTAAAAATATTTGCGTTATGCTAGAAAGTCTTTCAACCTGATATTTAACTCAGTTTCAATGATTCTGATTATGATTGGCCATTTATTGTGAAAAGAGCTTCTAGACTTAATCTTCTTGAATAAATGTGAAAGTAGATAACGAGAGACTTTAAATCATCTGAAGAAATTCAAAAATGGAATTATTATGAAAAGATAGAAGTAAATTCTAAAAATACTTTTCAGAATAAAAAAGGTGTTATTGATGATGAGGTCACAGGATACAGCCAATCCTAGTCAAAATTTGCCCAGAAGAAAATTTCATTTCTACTTTTCTTAAAATACCAGGCTGTGTACCAATTAACATACGTGTATATTTTAAGAAACTCTACCCTCGTGTGAAAGTAGATAAAAAAAGCTCACTTGCATTATACTTAAAAAATGTGAGTTTAGCGGTAAGGCAGATATGCTATATAACAGAATGTGAAGGATCTACACTGAAGTAAAAGTAGATGCTTTTTAAAGAGAATCGCATTCTTCTATAAGCATACATGAAGTGACATATTATTGTATTATAGATGCATTATATTATTAAGAGCTTATATGATGCAAACGGCTTAGTCGCATCAAATATATAAGCCACCGCTAAAATTTGTGCCGATCATTACCATATTTAAATCGCGATTTTATTGGTCAAATGCTAACACGTGATTACACGTGATTACATATGATCAAATCATATCACGTGATAGTAGTTAATATCGTGACATTTCACGTCATTTTGCGTTAACTTTTTTTTTCTTATCCCAATTTAACAGAATTATAATGCCCAAACTAAATAAACGCACCAGACAGTCTCGAGATGCTA
>CAJVPQ010003091.1:0-11925 GCA_910591825.1 Funneliformis caledonium
AATAGATAAAACATATGAACATCCTGAAGGAAAGAACATTCGTGCAGCTTTAATTCTTGTTTCATGTGATGTACCAGCCGCTAGAAAAATATGTGGATATATTTCGGTCTTAGTATCATGTCATAGATGCGAAAAGAAGGCGAATTATGAAAATCATAAGCATAATTTTGTCAGAATGGATAATATTGATTATTGGTTCATTATGCGAGATCCAATTGAGCATCATCAAAATATGTTAGAATAGAGACACTGTAATTCAAATGCTTTATGAAAATGATTTGTAAAACAAAGTAGCGTAAGATGATCTGAATTATTACGTTTGTCATATTTTGACCCTATAAAATATATCATAATCGATCCAATGCATTGCTTATTTTTAGGCATTATACAATAGATAGTAAAATGAATTTAGATTGATAAAGGGATTTTGACATCAAATTCCTTGAATAAGATTTAGAAAAAGATGAATGAGTTTCAGATTCCTTCTGATATGGGTCGAATTCTGGGTAAATTTATGAAGGAGAAGGATTTTCTAATTTTACGCCTGATCAGTTGTGAATATTTTTTATTGTATATGCCACTATTTCACTTTGAGAACATCTTTCGATTGTAGATAGAAAGATTCTTACACATTTTGTAAGGATTTGTACAATTTTAATAAGCCAGATTGTAGAATCAGATCTATTACATGAAGCATATCGAAGACTAATTGAGATGGTGAAGTTGATTGAAAATAATTACGGGTTTAACAAAATTACGCCAAATATTCACCTTTCTCTCCATTTGTATGATTGCTCAAGAAACTATGGTCTGTTATATGCGTTTTGGTATTTTTTTTGAATGTATGAATGGAATATTAGGTATTTTTTTTTGAGAATTTCTTGAATAAATCAGCTTACTAATTTATGAATGATTTTTAGGTTCTTTATCGAATAGTAATAGAAAAATCAAACCTGAGCTAATGTGTCAATTGATATTTGATATTCAAATTGACAGTATTACAAGTTCCAGTGGTATTGAGGTAAAAGGATTTGAATTGTTAGACAATCAGCCTTCAATTAGTTTCCTTTTGGATACAGACAAATTTTCTTCTGATGAAATCCATCAATTTTGAATGAATTCACAAAATATTAAGGAATCAAATGTTACTAGTAGTGAACTATTTTCCGGTGAATTCCTTAAACTATCATCTGATAATATAATTATTTCAAGCGAAATGCTTGATTTGATGGTTGAATACTATAATGCGACTTATATCACGTTTGATTTTAGGAAACCATTCGATAAGGATTCAGTAGATGGTATAATGATTCAGGTCAAAATGAATCAATTCAGAAGGTGTCGAATTGGTTCTAAAATCTTCAGATCGTTAATATCTTTGCGACATGTAAAATATTCATACATTTTGGCCAAATTTATTACAAATGATGCTACAAGTCCAATATTATTTTACACATAAGGTCGATTTGCCATTCGGAAAGGCTGAACATTTTCTAGCATTTATTCATTGGTATAAACCTACAAGTTCTCTAAATATGTGGTATTATTTTAGCGAAGAAGAAACTTGTAATGTCGAATTATAGGATACTGAATTTTATCCGGAAAGTCGTGATTGTATAATACCAGTTCATCATATTTTGGGTCAATTTGTACTGATTAACTATCGAATTTCAGCCCAGCGAAATGCAAAAGAATATTTAGCTGTTAATTCAATTAATAGAAAATAACATTTGTAAAAATAAATTGAATTTTTAGCATTATTTGGCTGTTAATCCTAAATATCAGTTATATTTCCTTCTGAAATTTATTTTATTTTGAAATATTTTAGCCGATTTTTGATGTATATCAATCGAATGTAAATCAGATGTCAATCGGTTATAAATTAGATAGGTTAAATTTTAGCTGATTTTTGACGTATACCAATCAGCAATAAGTATGCCAATCGTATAAATAAGATAGGTCGAAGTTTAGCCGATTTTTTGATGTATATCAATTGGATATAAATCAGACGTCAATCAGCTATAAATTAGATATTGACATATGTCAAATGGCAATAAGTATACCAATCATATAAATAAGATAGGTCGAATTTTAGCCGATTTTTGATGTATATCAATCAGATGTAAATCGGACGTCAATCAGCTATAAATTAGATAAGTCGAATTTTAGCCAATTTTTGACGTATGCCAAACGGTAACAAGTATGCCAATCGGCTATAAATAAGATAGGTTGAATTTTAGCCGATTTTTGACGTATGCCAATCAGCAATAAGTATACCAATTAGCTATAAATAAGATAGGTTGAATTTTAGCTGATTTTTGGCTGATTTCTAGTGTATGCCGATCGACTAGGCTGATTTTTTGATAATTTGCTGAATTTAGGCTGAATTTAGACCGATTTTTCGCATGTCCGATTTTTTTGATTTTGACCAGTGTATTGCAACATGTAACTTATTCATTTTTTAATTTTTGTTATAATTAATATAAGTTTTTTAAAATTAAATTATTCATTTTTATATTTTTTTATTTTAATTTAATTAAATTAATTTTTTATTTAAAATATCATATTATAGATGGTAAAGTTAATTTTATTAAATTTAATTAATTGAATTAGGTATAACTAGAAGTAAATTATATTTTTATATTAATTGAAAAATTAAAATTTTGCTATAAATTATAGATTTATTTATTGATTTTAATTTTATTTATATAATTTTAAATTTTTTTAAAAATATATATTATAGAAAGTAACTTTGCAGAATTTTTTAAAATCAAAACTATATCGTGATCAAGTTGAAAATTTATTGTAGACCTTATAACCAAGACCTGATCATGATATAGTTTCACAACGTCACAATAAGATTAAGTAAATCGTATGTATAAAGTTGATTCATATTAAGAAAATCGTCACCTGATTTAATCAAGTTTTACAAAAATAGTAAAATGTTTATTAACGTTATAGTAAAGGTATATTAAAGTAATAATAAATATATATTAAATGTATATTAAAGCCATATTAAATAAATAGTAAAATTATATTAGAATTACAGTTAAGTTATATTTTCAAAATCGTAAATAGATCGTAATGTGTCTATAAGTGTTCTATTCTAAATCTAATTGTATGCAACTAATTCATAAATAAAATCACAATGATTTATTAATAATTTGCTAAATAATAAACATTAAACAGCTTTGAAAAAATATAAATTTTGTATATACAAATCATTTCTAGAATCGTGATCGCCTCTGTCACATTCTTCGTCTTTACAACTATGAACGAAATGCACAATATTAATTGCATTCACTAAGTTAATAGAGAAAACCTTTTGCCAATTATTTTTTGGTCCCCTTATTAACCTGTATACTGGACATCCTAGAATTTTTTGATTTAATTTTTTAAACCAATCAACGATAATAAACGCAAATCAAACGTTATTCTTTTGATGACAGAATATTGCTCTTATCATTGCAAAATTTTCCCCATCTTCAATATTGATTGATACAATATCCCCAATATGTAAATGGCATAGAACAATATCACCATTTTTTTTTCCAAAAGGAAACTTGCATATCTAAAGAATGATATTGTGCTGTTGAGTATTACAGAATTTTCTCTCAAATCTTCGTAGGCTAGCTTTAATTCTGTTTGAATATTAAACAATAATGATGTTTTAATATCTCTTCGAAGAATACGTTTCTTTAATACTATATTAGAAATGTGTTCATCTGGAGAGTAAACTTTTAGATAAATAAGAAATATTATTAAAATTAGTTTGGTTGTTAAATAAATGAAAATAAATGTTAAATAAATAAATCTATTATATTATTATACCTTCACTTCCATTATCCTTAATATCAACTATGTCTTTCGTAATGAACCAGTCACTCATCAAGTGCTTCAAATGTCTTGAAAGATTCATAAATCCACTATTTGATGTAGATAACCTCAAATATATGCCACCGTCTAATAAATGCCATATCACAAACAACATGATATAATGCTTTAATAAATCCAAACTCACATTTTTTAGATTTATTCAGGGTACAATGCTTTTGAATATTCGATGAATTATCTCTTTTGTTTCAACGCTTGTGTTCAATAATGTCGCATAATTCTTTGCATGCAATAGTAGATGAAAATTGGTATGTAAATTTGGTAAATTCTCGAAATCTTTGAATGTCTATTTGTAAACGCATGAAATAATTATGATTAGTTGTATGATATTGTAATAAATGTAAAAAATGAACAAAATAATTAATTATATATATGCCAATTGAATTTTGAGTACATGTTTCTCTTTTCGTTTTAGTTTTCTTCGATTTTCATGTACTATTTGCATTATATATTACTTAATAAATAATGTTAAAATTAAATAATAATACCTGTAATAAAAGTATTCTTTATTATATAAGCATTCACGCAATTCACCATATTCTTCTTCTGTGAAAGAATCTTTAAATACTATTACCATTGTTTTGGCCATTATTACCCAACATTTCAACCAAAATTTTATGATATGATTGCTTCGAATAACTCCCATCTGATGTTGAAATGAAGTAAAGTCTAAATTTTTAAAGTGCGTATTCTTCAAAAACCTATTAAGAATAAACGGAAACATCATAGTTAATTGTAAACAATCTGACATCATGAAACTGTCAATGTTTTATATCAGATTTGGTAACTTTCGCCAAGTTTTCAGGTATTCGAAAGACTTCCAAACCCTTATAAGTTCTTCTTTCCCTTCTGGCAAAAGTGCTTCAATTGTAATTTTAAGAAATCTTTGCACTTTTCCAGCTGTAATATGATATACATCCTGGGGAGACTATAAATGTCATTCTCTTTTCAGTTGATCGAGTATTGACAAATGTAATTTTAGTCCATATTTGGCTGCAATTACCTTACTTTCTGTAATCATCAGCACTTTAGATATTTCTTTGAATTACTTATCAGACTGGTGATGATAACGAGAGATTAACTATAAATTAAGACTATTGGATGTTAAAGAACCTTTTGTTACGTTATAAGTCTGGCATCTTCTATTTGCGCTATGTCGCTTTACTCCAACCAAATCATTGCCTTATTTCAAATCTGTAGTAATATCGCCAAGGCTCGCAATTACAATGCATTCATTTTCTTGAATGCTCATAACCATCCCTTTCTCTAAATTTTTCATTTCTGTAATGAATAGTTTGATAAATTCGTCAAAAGAACCACTGAAAGGAACAAATTCTAGTACAAAATAGTTTTTAAGATGAATTCTTTCACTAAAAGGCATATTCCCTATTTGAATGCAAATGCCGCCTAACAAGTGATAGATATTACGAAATGTTCTAAAGTCATCATAGTACACATCGATGAATAACTTGTAGATTGAAAGATGTATTATTGGTTCTTTTAATGCCGCAAATTCTGAAGGATGCTGATAAGAGTACTTAACATCTCTTAACTTCCAGTGTCCGTTATGCTTGTAGAGAATTTTTCTAATTTTAATCGAATTAGGATCGTTTACAATATTGTCATAAAGAATATCGATTAACATGCGTTTAACAATTACTTGCAGTTTAATATTAACGATTGTATTATCTGTTTCTCGATTTAGAAACTAAACTTCACCTTCTTGTGACCTTTCACTTCGATTGATACTCTGTAGGATCCTTGGCAAATCTTCAAATAATAAAATGCGTTGGATCTTGATTTTTAGCTATACAATTGCAAGTATTCAGCCAAATCTTTTCGATTCTCTAAATTCTCTATATATGATGAAATCACTGGAGTAGTATACTTATATAAAGGAAATTTAGTAAATATTTGTCAATAGAAAACAATTTAATTTCTATCTAAAATTACCTTGAGCGACTGTAACAGATGCTTGTCCAAATCTTGTATATTCCTTCCAGAGATTTCCATGCCAAAACTCTTTGTTTTTTATGACTTCTTAGCCCGGTCTGAAGTACATTTTGCTAAATATTAAAGGGTTATTTAAAATATGATAAATAATATCTATGATGGACAAATAATACACTTCTCCGATGTTTTTAGACGTTGATGGGGTTTTTTTGCTAGAAATATTAATTTGGCGAGATTTTATTGGAAGTAAAGGTAAGCTCTGTCTTTATTTCTTAAATTGTTAGCTATTTGGTACAACGTCTTTGCTTTTGAACTGTGAATGACAAATTATGTCTACTAGATCATCATATACTTAGATAGCTGGTAAAAAATTAATATTATCATTTTATATATGTCTTAAAAGAATCTAACTTAATCAAACTTACATATTCGATATTTTTGCATCCAACAAAAAAACAGCGATTCTGTGATATTCTTAAAATATGGGCGAATTAACTAAAAGAATGTGGCATTTGTTTTTTACTGAAAGGTTGATCAATGATTATATCTTCAGCCAAATCTGCTTTGCTTGTCTCTTCTCCGTCACTACTATCTTCTTCATCGCTTTCATTAAACTCCATCATCATTTTCCTATAATTATTTACTCTCTCATAATCACTTTCTTCATTTATATCGAACTCTACCTCATTCTCACTTGACTCATCATCGTTATTTATATCAAACTCCATACCGCCTTCATTTTCTTCATTTTTTGTATTGAAAGCTGTCATTTTCTCGTCTTTATTATAAATATCTATATTAGTTCGATCATCATTTCTAACGGCAGTTATATCATTATCATTTTCTAAATTTCTTTCATTTGATATTAAAGATGACTGCAAGGATATATTAAATGGGTTATAGCGTTGTCTAATATAATTAGGTTGATTATTTAAAGTAGTGTAATGACTTTGAAATTTATCAAAGTGAAGGTAAAAAGCAAAATGATTTGTCAAGTTATTTTCAAAAAATATTTCAATCGAAAGTTAAAATTGAAGTTATTTTATATATTCAATACTCTTTATTAAGATACTCTTTATTAAACTACTATTTATTGAAATTATAATTTTTTAAAAATACTATTGTTAATTAAAAATACTCTTTACAAAACTACTCTGTCTTTATTAAAAAATACTCTTAAAAAAGTATTATATAACTACTGCATAATCTATTACTCCAAATTACAATCGATACTATAAAAGTTTAGTTTATAAATTGCGCCACTAAAAATTAACATCAACATTTAATTGATCAAGAGAAACAATAACAATTTGAAAAAAAGTTTAATTGTATTTATTGTATTTAAAAGTAAAACAACTTTGCTATCGATTTCTTTCTTAATTTACAATACGCTTCTCACAAAAGTAAAGAAATACAAAATTATAAGTTATCCAATGCTTCCAAAGACCTGAAACCAAAAGAGAAAACAGGATACTATTCCTGTTCCAAATACATCTGCTAAAAAAACAAAAACCCCTGCTAAACAAGATCGAAAGAAAAAAGAACCTGTCAACATAACTTTAAATAATGGTGGTGATTATGAAATACTGGAACCAGCAAAGGTTCCTGCTAAGTGAGACTGAAAGAAAAAGCAAAAATCTTTCTTAAATAATTTAAATAATGATGGTGGTGATGACGAAATACAAGAGCCAGCAACGGCTCTTCAAAAGAAAGGCAACAGAACTTTAAATGACATAGATGGCAAGAAAGAAGATGAGGAAGTCGAAGATAGTGATAATGAAGATGTTAAAGATAAAGATGATGATAACGAAGATGGTGATGATGAAATACAAGAGTAAGCAACAGATCTTGTAATTCCTTCTAAACTGTTAGAAATAAGTGATGATGAATTTTCAGAAGATAACTTTTTGCTTTTAAACCATGCATATTGTCTATCATTTAATTTATTCTTACCTTTTTCATTTCTTTAGATGATGTTATAAGTGATAAATGCAAACCTCTTATACCAATCACAAATAATATTAACATTAATAAGCTTCATAATAACACATTAAATAAATCAAACGAAGCATCTGGATCTTATTCTCATTTACATTTGAATACTACACCTCATCTTAATCATTCTAATAATATATCTCTCTTTACACTTCATTCTAATAATATACGTACAAGGTCCAATGATGATGATGATATTATTTTTTGTTTGAATACACTAAACATGTTTCATTTGAATACACCCTTTTTTACTAATTATAATGATACTCGTTTGACTTTTCGAACTTCATATAATATAGAACCCACACTTTCAGCATCATTTCACAATATAGTAAACGTTCACCAAATCTGTTCGTGGTTATGTGCAAATCTAGACATATTACTACTTGCTTATAATATGTATCTATCAATGCAAACACTAGTTGCAAACGTATTCAACTCCATTTTGCCAAACTTTAATTCATCAGCATTAGTAACTGGTATATTACAAATGCCAAAACAAGAAGATAAAGTAAATATAACAATGATTTATTTTATCATTAGCTTTTATTACTAACTGCTAAATAACCTATATAATTAAGAAGAAAGCCAACTGAGATTTTCTGAAAGAACTAAAGTGTCTTTTCCTTCAGGTTCAAAATTCTAAGAAGAGCACTTTTGAAGATTTGGTACAGCAAATCTTTAATTGCGATCTTAATTTATTCGAAGGAATCAATTTGTTATACGTAGCCAATAGAAGTTTTAATAATTTCTGCAATAAATTTCTTGATAATCTTGAGGAAACAGTTAATGTATTTAAAGAAAAAAGGACTTGGTAATCATTTCATTGTAATTTCTTTATTTCCAGTATATCGATTATTTTTACTAAATTATTTCTGTTTATTTATAGAGAAAATAGAAATACAATTTGCCTTTTGAAAGAAAGTGAGATAACTTTGCTTATCGATGAAACTTTAACAATAAACATCTTACAAAGATGGTTAAACACGACGAACATAACTAAATTAAAGGCTCAAAATTCCTTGCATACTTTACAAAGATTTGTTCAGAGAACATTTTTTATAAATTATAATTCAAGAGATACTGATGTAATGAAATCTTTGGATAATTTAACAAGAAACATGGCAGTTCCATCTCGAAATGGCAGAAACATCGCCAACAACTTACAATTGTAAAACATGAGGTATTCTATTTATTACTTATATTGATATATTCTTTATAACTTTAATTTATCAATAAAGTTTATTTTTGTTACATATTACATTAATACTTAACGAACGCCCCACCTTCTCTTCTTTAATATAACAGTATTATTTATTACGAATAATTGTACTAAAAAATTCTACAACAGGCGGTTTGATTTTAATTATATGACAATTTTTTCCTATAACTGTATTCACTGCTAATGCATTCTTTATTAGTAAAAACATAATACAAATTTATTTTTATTGTCATATAGTGTTTATTTTTATTATATAATGTAGCGTTTATTTTTACAACAATGGAATTTTATTACAATGGAAATTTTATTAGATTTTTTTATTACAATTATAATTTTTATTATGCAATTTTTATTTAATAAAATATAACAAAAACAAAAAAAAACAACTTAAAAACCAACGACTTGAGAATGTGGTGGATTCATCGTCAAATGATATCTAATATAACAAAAAAATATCTTAAGTTGATTTTTTCAGTTAACTTGTGATGATATTTACCACCTATTTAAGACCATTTTTTTAATATGCTATGACATGTCTTCGATCATTTTACAGGATCGTCTGATAATACGTCATCATGTGTTTGATACTAAATTGTTGTGATTTAGTGGTGATCATTTAACCATATGGTAACAAATCATAGGTTTCTACAAAGAAATTATTATTTGATTTATTATTATTTATTAATTTAAATTTTAATTTAAATATTTTTAATATTACAGATAGTAAAATATTTATTTATTATATTTTGATTGTATATTATATAAATTTAAAATTAATTAAATTTCATCAAAAAATTATTTTTAATATTTGTAGAAAGTAAGTTATTATAAAAAATAATAGTTTTTTATATATTGCTATAATATTGTTACATGAAAGAAGACATGGATGATGATGATCTAAAGGATGACATCGATCCCTAAGAAATCATATATATCATCTATATCATCTATGTCGTCTATAGCATATATTTTTTTTATACAATATATTTCTTTTATTTATTTTATCTTATTTATCTCATATATTTATTATATATTATTTATTTCATATATTTTATTTATTATATTTATTTCTTTTATATCTTCGATAACTTTATATTTTTCATTTTATATAAATAGAGGACAATTTTCTTTAGCTTAGCAGTGTGTCTGACATATAGTTTTATAAAATAGTTGAGTTTAATCCCTCTAACTTAATTGTATAATACAGAGCCCCGACTGAGGCAATATTCCATTATTATAGTTATTAAATAAACTGTTAATTTATCGACACTCTTCTAAATCTAATTACCAAATTAAACCTTCTGCTTACCACCTATAAATATTACTTCGCTTATCACTCATAAGCATCTTAAAGAACTGACTGTAACAATATTTTTTGTACAAGAGTAAGAAATATGCGTTGAAAGTTTATTAGAAATGAATCACCTGACAAGTTTCTTAAATATATTCATTATATTTAAACAAAATTATTTTATATAGCTTATATTTATGCAATTAATCTTTAGATATAATTAACATTGATTGTAAAAATTGAGGTAACATAATTTCTTTAATATATTCTGCAATTTTTTTGATTAAGTCTTTCAAATTTCCCATTACTGCTGATGATAGTTTTGATGGTAGTTGTGTTGCTATTGCTGCTACTGTTAATTTTATGATTCTTTTTTCTAAATCCTTAATCTTAAAACTAAAGTTTTTTAAATTCTTCAAAATATCTAAGTCAACAACTCCATCAATATTATTTGGTATTAGTAAAATAAGATCTGCTTTACTTCTAATACAATTATTTATTGATACTAATTTATAATTTTAAAAACTTTCGTCAGATAATGTCACATATCTCCTTATATAAATAGATTTCTACACAACCTTCTTGATTCTTTAATCAATTTTTCAGATAAGGTAATCTAATTATTAAAAATGTTAATTATTAGTTAAATATAATTTATCGTTTGATATTATACTATAAAATATTTTCAAAAAATCTATTATGTTTTTGAATAATAATATTTGATTATAAATAATTTGGACTTCACATTATATTCTCTACACTGAGAAAATATAGGATACAAAGCTTCATATATTTTTTCATAAATAGATCATTTTAAAAAATAAAAAAAATTTAATAATAAAAAAAAAATAAAAAAAATCTATTATATTTTTGAATAATAATGTTTAACTATAAATAATTTAGACTTTACAATATATTCTCTACACTGAGAAAACATAGGATACAAAGCTCTATGTATTTTTCCATAAATAGATCATTTTAAAAAATAAAAAAAAAATAATAAATAAAATAAAAAAAAAAATATATACCTGAAAGTTTGATTAGAGGTTCTTATCACTCTCCTATTTACTTGCTCCTCCTTATTATTTCTTGAAATTACTGCTTGAGATGCTTGACTTAAATAATTCATAATTTATTAGAATTTATTTAAAAGAATGAAAAAGAATGAAATACCGTTTAAAAGACAACTTTTAACAAAATTAAGCAGCCAACGAATAAAAGTAAATTAAAGAATATAAAAAAATAAAATAATAATTATTGCAATATTTAAATTTAAAAAAAAGATTATCATTAAAAAAAAAGATGTAATAAAAGATCAGCTTCCTGTTTGGGTAATTAGCAATTTTTTAAACTAAAAGGGTTTATGATCAGAAAATTACTGATTAAAATCCCGTTTTATCCTTAACTTAACCTGATATTTCCCTGATATTTTCATTGTTTTCCATTATTTAACTCTAATTAATGTCGATCTTAACCTGATCAAAATTTTGATTGTTTCCCAAAAAAATTTAATAAGAAATTTTTATTATATTGAATTAGAAATTTATGTCGTAAAATTTGAATATTAAAT
>CAJVPQ010003092.1:0-11925 GCA_910591825.1 Funneliformis caledonium
CACTTTAAAAATTTTCGTGTAACTATAATTGAGTTACCTTTAGTTAACTAATCGTTGGGAAGTTAACAGGGCTGAACCTAATTGCTACCTATGATCTTTCATTATAATCTCGACGCCCACGACCAACGCTCAAGATCACCAATGTTCAAAAAACCTGATGGTTTTAAGATTTATGTGATTCTATCACAGTATAGTTTATTTAGATTTTATCAAAAATTTGTTAAATTGTTAGTTTTTGGTTTTTGCTTGACCGTTGAGATTCTGGTCATGTAAAGTTTAAGTTTATGATTTGAGCGTCGGGGAAAAATTGGTCAGGATTTCGTGATAAACCATCATAGACAGTTAAAATACAGTTTGATAAATTTACCATGGTTTGACATATTGATTTATAGTGAGTGTATTTGGATCTCTAGCATCAATTGATGGTTATAACATTGCATTTTTGCAAAAAAATGACGTCTTCGACCTTTGGACTTTTAATATTTATCCCTTGACATTTGGCGGTCAACGGCCAAAAAATTAGTCTTGATAATAAAACGCAATTATTATAGTCGATTTTTTATTTAAATCAATTCATACTGAATTTCGAATTGAAAATTTTTTGTTTTTGAAATATGAATAAATGTGTTAGAAGCAATGTTGTGCTCTCAAAATGCTTGGGAATGCATGAAATGCAAATTTCAAGTTTAATTCCGGCCAAAACTCATCGGCTAATTTCAGTTCCAGTATATAAATTTAAAAAAAAATTTCAATTAAAATTTACGTTAACGTTAGTTAACATTAATAATTATCCAAAAGCTTTCACACAAATTTTTTTTTTTATATCGATGAAAAATTTTGTTACACGAAACCATTGAACAATATTATTTGATGCGTCAAATTTGTCATTGTTTAACAAATTTAATTGGTCATTCATTTTCACAAATTTGGAAAACGTTTTTATCAAAAAAGAAAAAAAAAAAAAAAAAATTTAAATTATCGAATGTCAATTCGTTTAATGTCGTAATGATATAAATTCAACGCTCCTTGTTATGTTGTTATTTGTCGGAAGGCATTCAAAGAATTGTAAGAAATTAACATCATTTATAGAACAGCAAAGGTGAATTGTGAATTATTATAACTTGCTTTTAGATATTATTCAATTATCTCAATTAATAATTTGCTCATCATTTACGTTGAACTTTAAACAATCTAACTGAATTCCAATTTTTACATACTGTTCTGATAAGAATTATCTAAACTGTACTGTAGAAATTTAAAAAATTAGAATCAAAAAAGTTACCGTATAGTGCTGCTTTGAATACTCCATTATATTGAATCCGGAAATCCGGAAATAGTATTATCAAGGTATTGTTCAATCGAAAACATCAAAAAATTTAACTAATCCTGGTGGACTTATTTAATAAACTTATCGTAATTTTAAAATATAATTATTTAGAATTATCGAAGCATATATCTTTAAGATCAAAAGTTGTGTAAAACGAATTGTAGAACAAGTTATTAGCAAATATTCCTCTTTTTTGTTTTATGAATTCTATAGGTGATTGAAATTTTTTTGGGGGGGGGGGGTATTGATCACAACATGTAACTTTCTAATGAATTGTAAACAAATAATTATATTTAAAAAATTATTAAATTGATCACTTATCAAAAACTATGGAAATGGTTTTGGAAATTTGTACGTACTAGGTTAAATAGTAGTATTATATTTATATTAATTATTATAATGTACTAACTGTACTAATATTTGCACCATCCTACTATGGTTTTACAGATCAAATTTCCAGAAAGTTCTATAGAACATTTTATTTAACTTGTCAATTTGAGCGTTAAATTACGGTTCATATGAAATAACGGAAACATTTATTTGTGATTTAACCGATTAATGTCATAAGTAATAGTACTAAAAATCAGCCAACAAAAAGTGTAGCAATGTTCGTAAATAATAATAATAACCAAAAATTAATCTTTTAGTCCAAAACCATCAATTCATGTGAAATTAGCAAACCTTTAAGAATTTTTTTATTTTACTTTTAATGAATATTTTATTTTAGTATTTTAATAAAATAAGGCAGGGGAACGTATAAAAAAAAATTAAAAGAATAGATTATTAATTACAAGATAATTCTTTTTATTTTTTCCTAATAATAAATCATTTTTTGTTTTTTTTTTATTTGTAGAGATTAGATATTTAATCAATCATCTTTTTTTTATACTTAACTTTATAAAAAAGAATTTTATTGTAGAATAAGATTGTATCAAACGCCTCCGGGAATTCCGTCATTGATGATATAAAGGAAGGCATGTCATAGAAAGAAAGCATGCCATCGGAGCCATTTATGATTCGCGTAAAAAAAAAAAAAAAGAAAAAAAAATTCACGGGACAGGTAAACATTTCCTCAATAGAATAATAAAAATAAAACACCCCAAAAATGACTTTTTATAGGAAGATTTTGATTGTTTTGTTTCAGGATAAAGCAAAAAAAAAAAAAAAAAAAAAAACTTTGATTTCGGACCTAAAATTTTTTTATAATGTATAATTTAATAGATATTTTCTTAAATCGGAGAATGAGTTTTGATTACCAAAATATATACTATAAATGAGTGAATTATTTTCCCCAACATCTGTACAATTTCAAAATTCTTTCACTTAACTATCCTAAATAAAGAGTGATATTTAACGAATGACAAAATACAATCTTTTGTTTGTTCTTCTTTCGAATATTACTTATTTATCATTTGCATAATAATAATGAATTTATGATTTATATTCAATGGCATGAACAATTATAGATATCATTCGCAAGGAACTAGTTTCCTAAATCATTTCGTATTTCTAGTAGTGCATTTTCCACTTAAAACGTGCATGAATCTCTCCTTAATACAAAAATTTTGTACGACCTGTATAACAAACCTCCTAAACTTTAGAATTAGAATACAAATTTGATTTTTATCATACTTATTAATTAAGTATACAAAATAATTATCGTTAATATTTTTTATTAGGATAAACTTGGCTAATTTTAAAATATGTAATGTGCATAAGAATGTGGTTTTTAATAGCCAAATTCATGCATGTAATTATTGAAATTAAGACCAAGCAGCCAAAGTTTATAATCTGGAACATTGTCTTCTAATGCTAATATATAAGTAAAGCAAAAATAAAAAGTTTCAAATGGAATTATTAAATTTACATTATAAAATTTTTAAAAAAATTTTAAAAGTGCCTGAACGAACAAACATTATCCCGTCATAATTCTGAAAATTATTATTTGCTGTTCGTTATTATAAATTATTTTATTATTATAATAAATGGAGGATGATGGTTAATTTAAAGTCTAATATTTTAAGTCAAATTGTGAATATAAATTGTCAAAAGGTAAATCCTCAAATGTTTTTGTTAAATATTTATTTTATTTTTTTTTTTTATGTTTGAAATTGACTTGAAAATGTGAAAGTACGGGATATTATGTAAAATCACCAGAACGAAATATCATAATTTTTTTCGATATATGTATTTTTGAAAAAGAGATTTAATCAAAAAAAACATTTTCACAAATATTTATCCTTGGTAATAATAATAAAAAATTTTAACCAGTTGTTGGAGATCGACTTATCATTGTTTTTTATAATTAGGAAAATTAAATAAAAATAAACAAAAGTATTTTATCTAACTGAAGATTATTAGATAATCTAAAGTTTTTATTTGGGACGATCACATGATTAAGAGTAATTAGAATTTCACATTCACGATATTGTATAAACAAACAATGTGCAAATTTCGTACGTACCGAAGGAGGACAGAAATATTGCACGGTCAAAGAATTAGATAATTTTGTAAATATTTAAATAACTAGCTATATTTTTTAATAACATATTAGCTAACTATTGCTTAATTAAACATTTTGTTCATTGTTCTCTACTTTTCAATTCTTCGCACGTAATAGGTTATCGCTAAAGGACTAATTAATAATCTCCCCCGGTAATGTCCAAGAAATCAATATATTTTCTACTTGTTATTTCGGTAAAGACTTAACTTAGATTATCCATCCCACTGATGATAATCGAAGTGATGCGGCAATTTTAGTAGTGCGAACAAAGTGCAGTTTGCTATCAAAATCTTAAATGATTTTACCTATGTCGTGATTCGCAAACTTTACTTTCTATTTAGAACTTTAAAGATAAGATTTAATTTTATCAATCATTTATTTATTAATGATTTTCGGATTTAGATGCATGTGCATATTTGAAAGGTGAATTAACAAATTTAGAAATCATTCATTATCGTCATGTACCATCGCTCGGACCATTTTTTGGACTGTGCGGAGGTATATGAATTAGTAAGGTTGCCATATAATAGTCCGATGATTTAAAACGTTATTTATATGAGAGGTTTGCTTTTAAAATCCATATGATTTACTATGTTCGTAACTGGATTTTAATAGCAAACCTCCCATATGAGAAGAGGTCTACTGAAAAAATAATTTTCCCATATTTTATTAGTTCACTCATATTTTTTTATTGAGTATTATCGAAATTTTTTTTTTTTTTTATTTTTTTTTTTTCCTATCTTGTTAATCATTGTAATAATAATTTCGGATCTCGCCGTTCATTGATTTTCTCTTCTCGATTTCAATAAATCACGTTGGACAATGATATATAATTGACACGTGTTCTAATAAATAAAAAGACATAAGGGTATGTTACAAACTTCAGATTAAGGTTAGAGATCTAAAATAAATTATCGTAATTAATGAAAAAATTTTTTTGTAAGTTTTACATGGAAAAGTGTATGAAATTCTTTTACGCGATAATTTTGTAATTAATAAAGTCGTATCATTTCTTAGTATTCAAATTTTTTACTCTCCCTATCTCAATGAATCCAATACTTCTTATCGTTTCATCTTAATTTAATAGCTTCCAAGAAAAATGGAATTATTGTCAACAACATAACGATGTAAAATATTATAACAAGAATAAATTACAAATTAATAATATCTTTTTATAATTCTCAATAAAGTACGAAAGAAAAGTTCTGACATTGGAATCAATTTAAATCAACTTGTTCGTTGTTCGTAATAAGGTATTCTTTCGAATTCCTTTTTGATACGTTCTTTTTGATCTCGAACTTTTCAAAAGTTGTGAAAAATCTAGAGCTCTAAAAGGTGTCACATTGTTTCTAAATAAGAGGATCCTTATGCTCATTCGTTATGATATGAGCTTTTTTATATTATGAACTAGTTAGTATAAATATCATATGGGGCTTCAATAGAAATGCATCGTACAACATAATAAATTATTAAGTAAGTTAGCAACTTGTGAAATCATCAAGTTTTATTTTTTGAACTCAAAGTAAAGGTCAAATTTATTTATTCGGATTCCAATTATAAATTGATCGATTTATGGAAACTACCGGGAAAAAAAGCAAGATTTTACTTTACTTTATAAAGTAAGATAGCAAATTTATTTTTTTTTGCGACAAAACTGCTTAAAAAGTCCTATTATCAGAAATGTTTCTGAATTATTCTTTTGAAAATTTATTATTACATTAAATTTGAAATATAGTCAGTCGACATTTTGTTGAGATTGTTTCAATTTTAAATTAATTGAAATTCAAATTCCTAATCGAACCGAAATGTTAAAACAATTTTTTAGTTCTTGAGCAGACACTTCCTACTTATGGTCAAAGATAGAGCTAGTTATGCTTCAAGCCCAGAACACTTTAAATAAAGGCATTATAAATAATTACACGGATTATACTTTGGCCGTTAAGTAATTTGCAACAACAAAAGTTTAATTATCTGAACCGGATAATTATAACGTAACTTCACCAATAACTTTGCAGCAGATGCATTGATTCGTTAGATTTTGCCATGAAGTGGCATCAATGCGTGAACTATGAAGTTACTATCTATTACAACTTTATTACAAATGCTATCATTGCTAAATATTAACACTGCTATTGTATTATTAATTCAAATAGCAAAGAGATATGCAAGATACGTGTTGATTATGCGTAAAACAACCATCTAAAGTTTCCTAAACTAAACCGAAATCCTTCTAACAATTCGTTTGTGCTAAAAAAAGTTGTTAGATGCTGAAATTTTTTCTCAAAAATATATTTTTAGAATAGTAAGACAAAAATTTTGGCGCTTATTTAAAGTTCAATCGGGATAATGATAATCAAATGCATAGAGTGCGGAACTTTTTTATTTGAAAATCTCCGAAATGAAAATTATGCCATCATTGCAAATCATAATTTATCTTCGTTAAAATATTACATTTATATAACCCTAAATATAGAATAATAGTAGTACGTGATGGTTTATAATGATAAAAAAAAAAAATTCTTTTTGATATATACTATCAAATCATTCTGCAGCTTGTAGATTGTAAGGAAAAATTTTTATTTTATATAATTACATTAAATTATTATTTGAATAAAGAAAGGTTTTCTCATTCCATTGTGTGTAAATGAAAATGAAAGCATCTTTTTAAAAAACGGACCTTTCAAATGAAAGACTCGATAAAGATTCAAAGCAAAAGTTTTAGGTGATAGGTATCGACTCCGAACAATCCAAAAGACTTTCCTTAATTGAATGTGATACGGGGGTTATCAACCACAAATGGTTATCTTTAATAACTTTCAAATTTGCCAAAAACACTATATTTATGAATCAACTTATTTTCTTACAACAAAGAAACAAATATGTTAACCTTTCATATCACAACTAGTTGCTCAAGCAGAATCTCCGTTAATTTAATCCTAGTTTGATTATCAATTGTAACAATTTTAAAATCTTCCTTGTTCAAATAAATTGTCGCCTTTGGTGATACTAAACTAATTGTATAACTTGAATTTCTTTTATCTTCATGAAAGAAATCAATCCTACTTCCATACTAAAATTATGTAAAAAAAAAAAAGTATCAGTATCCCTCTTTTAGTTAATTTCAATAATCACTTAACGGTTAATATTTTGTACTAAACTTACTATTTGTTCAGTTAATTCATTAATTAATTTTACAACATTAAATTCTCCAAAAATATATTTTTGTCGATTTAATGAATTTGTTGCCTTTGTCAATGACGTTTTTGTATTGTATATGCTTAAAGTTCCACCTAAGGACGCTATTAACGAATCATTTCCAAAATTGACTGGTTCAATAACTGAGGCAAGCTACACAAAGGAAATTATTGATTTCTATGTTAGAATATTAAATGTACAACAAAAGGAACAACAATAAATAACAACTCACATCCTCTGTCATAACTGTTCTAACGAATTGTGAGTTAATTGAAATATTAACAATGTCTAAACTCTCATACAAAGTAATTAATGAGTTTGATAAGTTCTGTTTTATATTATCCGCATCTCCAATGATCTTATGAGGAAATAAAACGTGTTGAGGTTTCTTTTCTCTCAGCATATTTATTACCTCACTGACAGTTAATCTAATGTCGATTGGAAGATATGTAGGCTTTATTTGTAACCCTTCAAAGGCAGACATAGCTTCTATATAATCATACTCCGATTCTTTTAAATTTCTTTAATTAGTTTTACGAACAATGTAAACGATAATTAAAATGTAATCATTTGCTACACAAACCTATAAATATTATTGAATTATTCGCATTATTCCCCCATTTTCTAATAAAATTTATCGCAGCACCACTACGTAAAGAAGGATGCCCAGCAAAGACCACACATGGCTCCTGATATTTTTCTTGAAGTGTACTATCAGCCCTAGATGCATAATATAATGTCATCTGTTCAATCATGTCTTGATGGGGCATCGGATTATCCGGTAGATACATTTTTTGCTGTCTCTCTGTACACATCCTTATTACACAAAATAAACATGGTTATTAGCATCAAGGTGATCAAATATACCATGATTAAATAAATAAATATTACTTACCATTCCCCACATATATTAGAATATTTTAGTGATTCTTCCGCTATGGGCGATACTGCATAGAACGGAATACCACGTAATCCCATAGCTTTCAAGTGTTGATCCAAAAAATCCATTATATCAAAAATAATTCCATTCATTGTACAAGGAAATAAGACATTTCCTTTGTTTTTTAAAGTATTTGCTGATCAAATGTAACAAATTAGTTGTTTTTATATTTATATAAAAATTTAATGCATCATTTAATCGTACCAACACATTGACCAATTTCCATAAGAATGTTTTCAAATCTAGAGCTATCCTCATCACGCAAGTCGCTAAGGATAACAACGTCAACATCATTAAATACTGCTTCATCAAATGGCAAAGGATGTATCGGTATCGTGGAAGATGATGATATTACGGCAATCTACATCAAGAGAGATATTTTATTTATTTTATTTTAATTTTTAAATTTTTTTTTTTTTTTGAATTTAAGAATTAAACAGTAAACTACCTTTTCTCCACCACAATCGATCATCCAATTAGCGGCACCAAGACAATAACCTGAACTATACGCAGTAACTTCAAGTTCGAATAAGTTCTACCAAGTATGTCGGAGATTACCTTAATACGAATAATAATATATTAAAAAATATAAATAAAACCTACCAAATGCTCTCCAAATCTTACGGGTCTCACTTTATCAATACATGATTGAATGTCCGCTATTGAATATAAAGATCGTGCAACATTCCAATCCGCAGTAACACCCGAGAAAATGTTCGTGGACCCGGGTTGTGAATGAGTTCGACTTAGAAGTGCGCTGTCACCAAAGAAATGCACTAATTCTTTCATCATTTGTCTAAAAGAATAAATAAAGCTATAAATTAATAATAATTTCAAATGATATGAATAATATTGAAGATTGAATAAACATTTTACCGTGCAAATAGGACAGTAGGTTCTGTGGCGTAAATCTTTCCTTTGAAGTCCGTATATTCGGTAATATAAGGTAAAGCCAGCATATGATTGTAATTAGTTATAAATATGAAATCTATATTATTCCAGTCGATGCTACTAAATTCCGGTGTTTCCACCAAAAATTGACCACGTCGACGAACTCCACTGCCAGAATTTCCACCATCGCCAGTTGAATCTATCAAATGATCCAATTTACGACGTTTCCTGTCGTGTTCCTTATTTTCTAAAAGAACATTGGACGGAGTAGCATCATTGGAGGAAGATGTAAGATCTAAATGATCTAACGTGCTAGAAGGGTCTTCAACGGTAATTGATATATGTTGTTGTTGAGCTTTTGAACCGATAATATCACGAGGCGGGAATTCTAAAAAGTATGAAGTATCTAGACCACAATCAATTAAAAAATTCATCTGCATTAATTTGATTAAGAAGCAATTTTTTCTTAAATTACAACTTAATGGATGCTAATAAATAAAAGAAAGTTTTTTTAATTAATTTTTTTTGTTGACCTTTTAACTTAAACTGTTTAAATTTTAATACCTACCAGCTTCATTTTTAATGATTTAAATTAAGTAATGATTTTTAAACTGGAAAAGAAGTTTGAAGATTTGTTTTTTAAAAAAAAGGTCTGGAAGATTATCGAGGTGAGAAAATTTCGAGGTATTTATACAAATTTTTAGTGTGGCAAATCAGAGTGGCTCATTTTTCGAGTGGCTAATCATCAAATCAAATTCTCAAGTTCGACACAGATCTTGAGAGAAAGAAAAATAAATAAATTATAAAATATACTGGACTGAATGTTTGATGATAATGACGTAGTGGCACATTTTTTTTTATATATATAATTAACTTCGTAAATATATTTCTATTGTTACTAATCTTCTTATTTTCGTCTTTGCATTGCATTTTAATAAATTTACCGAAAAGATGTCAGACCAAAGAATTCAGAATGTGATTTAGAATAACATTCATTAAACTTGTTTTATTTTATTTTTTATTTTAGCAAGGAGAACAATTAAAGTATCAATTATTTTAAAAATTGAATCAAGTAGAAATCACTGTTTATGTCACAAATTATTGGATAAATCTTTAGTAAAAAAAAGGAAATTGAAAAGATTAGTGATATGGATAAATTAGATCAGCAATTACGTTTCTTTAAAATCTCCTTTAGTTGAATCCAATATAAATAAAGAACTTCTCAAAATTTAATTTCATAAGTTTCTATGCAACCAGATCATTTTATCTTTTTTTTTCGTTTTTTTATATCTGTTTTTTATTTTTAGTTTTTCATTTTCTTTTCTTTTTCTTTTATTTTTATTTTTCGTTTTCTTTTTTTAAGTTTTCGTTTTCTTATTCTTTTTTTTTTTCGTTTTTTTTTTGTTTTTTTAATGTAAAGTGGAGGATTGGCTAATTTTAATATAAAATTTTTGATATTGCCGATAATAACAAAAAGACTTGTTTGTCGTGAAAGAATTTTGATATCACGTGACCAGATAAAAAAAATAATATAAAATAATATAAAATACAATCAAATATTCTGCATATAAAAGTAGTTAACAAACAATCAATCTCGGAAAATTAATTAAAAATCGATACAGTTGTTTGTTCAAAAAGTAATATAGGTATTCTGTTTTTAGAGATTTGTGTTGTTATTTCAATTAACAAGAAATCTTTAATAAAGTTATTATTCCTTTAATTGAAAAGGTTAAGATGCATCTTGGAATGTACAGACCATTTATGGGGCTATATTTCCGCCATATATAAGATCTTAAAATTTTTCTTGACGTTAAAATAAAAAAATTTTTTGGATAAAAATAAAAAATTTTTTATATCACTGCTGTCAATAACATGTGCGCAGAATAAACAAATGTTTGTGGGGTAAGGTAATTACGTAAATTCATGAATTTATTATTTTTCCTTAATTGGATTAATTTCTGCTAAACAATTCCTTGTTATAATAATATAAGTAATGTATAAGATATATCTATCAATTAATCTATATTTTATTTATTTCATTTCTTTTATACTTTTTCATTAATCAATAAATTTATTTATGATATGGGACCTTTGCAATAGAAAGGGGAAACTGCCGGAAAAAATGAATTTTACTTTTATGCAAGATTTAGCATTAACCATTTTTTATTTTTTTCCAGTCGTTTCCCTCTTTTTATTGCAAGGGTCCCATATAACGATAGTGTCTTTTATAATCCCTTTTTTTTTTATCTTTGGTGTATTTTATTAAAATTACCTAATTATCGCTTTATCTGAAAATTAGAGCAAAGATAACATCGATTGACTATGAGACGAGATCTATAAGCAACAATCTACTAAATTTTTTTGAAAATTTTGAATATTTTACTATGATTATATTTATGCCATTATAATTTTTAAATTTTAAGCTTTTGTGTTTATTTATTTTATTTTTAACTAAAGAAAAGCTTTTTACGAAAATAAATACAGATATACTGATGTTGTTATCATTACAAAATGTTTTATTATATATTGATATTCGATAAATTTTATTTCCCTACCTTATATGAACATATATACCGGTATAATTTGGAAACGTCGGACACATCGTTATATCAAAAAATATAACAACTTTGTTATTATCACATCTTAAATAAATTATGATTTACCAATTGAATCCCAATTCTGAGAAGGCTCAGAGTCACAACTGTTGTAATCTAAATAATTTATATTGTTACTGTAAATTCAATTGGCAATCCAATCTATCCATAAATAGAAATTCATCAATGGTCTTTCAAGTTGTCCTAAATTAATTATTTCAATGATCAAATAAATCACAACACATTTTTTAGGTCTAATTTGAATATAAATAGGTACCTCCTTCAGTCAAAAGTCAAAATATCAATTTTATAATTTAGACTCGTCAAAAAAGCCAATATATCAATTTTTAATTCACGTGTGAAGATTTCCTGTATTACATACGACGTATTCGATTACATTTTTTTTCAAATGATTAACTATTTTGAAAATATTGTTGATGAAGTGAAGATAAATATCTTCAAAAATGTTGAAACT
>CAJVPQ010003093.1:0-11925 GCA_910591825.1 Funneliformis caledonium
TCCATTAGAATAATTAAAATGTAATAGAAAATGATATTTTACATTTAATAAAAAACTTTATAAATAAGTTGAATATAAATCTAACATTGTAAAAAATTTAAAATTGAATTGATTCAAACCAGTTCTTGGAACTGGTTTCAATTCAGACTGAGCACTCGAATTGACCCAGTTATCGATTGCAACCAGTTTAAACCAGGTCAAATTTTTTGAAAATATTTAAAACCAGTTTTCAAAAATAGAACCAGTTCTAATCTTTATTTTGTTCTACTAAAATTTGACGAATAAAATCATCTTATTTAAGTTTGTAATTTGAGCTGCAACAGTTCGTAATTAAGTTTGACCTACGCATAAACAACAAATAATAATTGGATAATGTTGAATGAGTACTAGTTTGTATAATTTATCATGTTTTCTAATAAGAAAGAGTTACAAGAAGTATTAGAAAGTTGTATTATTGAGAAAATAATACGTGAATTAAATGAAGAGGATTCAACAGATTCAGATGAAGATGATGATGACGAAATTTTTATTCTTGGCTTACTAGCTTTAAATGAGGTTCGTTAAATTGAACTACGCGTGTATAATGTATTTAAATCACAAAGTTGGTATCATAATATTCTACTGACTTATGATGATATAAGATTTAAAAAAATAATGAGAATGATTCCTGAAAGTTTTAAATCTCTAGTTAATTTACTTAAAAATCATTCAATTTTTGAGTAGTAATAAACTACAAGCTCCTATAGAATTTCAATTGACTGTATTTTTTTGAGAAGATTGGAAACTAAAGAAGACATATTCACAATATGTTTGCATTACGGAATAGCTGAGGGAACTGTAATTTTGTATTGTAAGCGTGTAATGAAAGCAAATTATTTTCAATAAAGAAAAGTATATTAAGTGGCCAATAACAGATCAAGCAAGAAACTTTGTATAGTACATGAGGGGTTTAAAGTAATTGGTGGTATTGAAGAAATTATTGGGGCAATAGATGGTACACATTTTATTCTTCAAAATGCTTCACAAAAAGATAAAGAATTTTACTTTACAAGAAAAAAGAGATATGCTTTACATTATCAAAGAATAGTCAATTTTAGAGGTATTTCATCAGTTATGATGTTGATTAACCTGGTAGTATTCATGATGCAAAAGTATATCGTCATTCTTCTTTTTATTTAAATAAATTTTCTCTATTAAAAATAATGATTTTTTAATTAACGATAATGCATACCCTTTGTTCCATTTCTAATAAAACCTTATAGTGCCAAATTTTTTATCACATCATATTATAGTAGAACATTCATTTGACAGATTAAAAAATAGATTTATGGAAGTAAGAGAAATATCTATTATAAAAATTTTAACTGCAATCAATTTAATTGATTGTGCTATTATTTTACAAAATTATTTAGAATTAACTAATGATATATGAAAAAAACAAAATGATGATAACTTTACTAATGATAGTGAATTAAATAATTATAATGATGTTTATGATGAATTAAAAAAAGCTGGAAAAATGAAATGAGAATGGATTATGAGAAAATTATTTACATCATTAGAATAAATAATAAGCAGTTATCAATAAATATAAAGAAAATTTAAGTTTTATCATTATTTCTTATTATTATTATTATTTATTTATTATTAACTATTATTATTACTATTATTATTAACTATTATTACTAATTATTATTACTATTTATTATTGTTTATTACATTACTTTAACTGTAAATCTAATTTTTTATTATTAATTTATATAGTATCTTTGATTGTTTCTGCTCATATTTCCATATTTTCAACTTTCAACTTTTGTAATTGAAGTTTATAATTATTATTCATTCTTTCTCATTCTAATTCTATTCTTTGTTCAGAGATTTTAATTTTTGTTTTACTAATGCTATTCATAACCTCAAACCAAGATTTAATATTATTTTTTTTTTAATTACCTTTCTATTATCTTTCTGACCCTTCATATTTTGATTATTATCTATTTCATTACTGATATAACCTGATTTTTCATTTAAAAGATATGAAGGTGAAACATTTTCACGACATCTGAAAATTTTATCCATAATATTCATCCATTCCAATCAACTTGTTCTGATCCACTTTGATTATTTTCTTACTTCATTTTGCATACTTTTTCAAGAGTCTATTTAATCGCCTTTTAATACTTTCTGCAGTTTTTGATTTAATAATATCTCTGGAAACTAAAGCATAAAACTCTGACTATTTTTCCTTTTGATATTTATTAAAATTATCTTTTAAATAAATTAATAGTTTATATGTTTTGTCATCACTCTATTTATCAATAATTTGAGGTTGATCATCAGAAACTTTTCATTACTTTTTTTTCTTGTCTTAATTTCTTCACTTTTTTAAATTCTAAATTAATTTCAAAGTCAGTTACCAAAACACTTAATTATAAAAGCTGAGATTTTATTCTTATCATTAAGTTCTCTTAATTAAAATCCAATTAATATCAGGAATCAAGTTCAGATTTAACATTATGTAATAAAAAACCAGTATTTTTCTTAGGCTGAAGAACATTAGTTTCATGCAATGAATCATAATCATTTGGTCTTTCTCTTATTGTAATATAAACAATAATGTTTGACCTTTCTATTACTCAAGTGTTTATATCAGCAGCTACCATCAGAATACTTAATTTTAATACTTAAGTATTTGATTTAGATGTTAATTAGAAATTTAAAAATTGCTGAAAAGAACTATCAACTATTTGAATATATAGTAACTTTAAAGCTAAAGTTCTGTATTTTCATAAGTAATGATTATTTTTATAATTTTGAGAACTTTGAAAACTATTAGTATAGTTGGTTAATATAATGTGTTATTTTATTTTGAACTAAAAATATGCCAATTATTTAGTTATTAAAGTTCAGAATTAGTTCACATTATACAAAAGTATCAGTCTAACCAAATTAAATAAAAACTGAATGAAAAAATTGACTAACTAGAAATGAATAGACCTATTATTAGAAGATAATATATATTATTGATTATTCTTATATTTATTTCTAAAAATTAAATTTTATCAAATTTGAATATAGAATCAGTATCAAGTGATGAAGAGAAATACAGTAGCAAATATAATTAATTAATAAATATAATAAACTATTAATTATACTCAATAATTGTACAAATATTAGAAAGATTAATTAATAATGAATATTTATAAATTGTTTAAATATTAGATTATGCTATATACCATATTATTAATTTTAAATTTTCTTAAAAATAAATACATTTTAATAGATTCAGATACTTTTACATTAAAGAATTAAATAGTAATAAACTTTATTTATCTATTATTTACTTATATATATTATTTAATAATTAACATCTTTTTTTAAAAAAATTTAATGATGGTAATACTTAGATTATAAAACATTTAATTCTTATTACATTTAATTTATACAATTAAATTTAATTAAACTTATTCAAAAAATATTTAAAATTTATATAGTATTTACAAAAATTTAGGCTTAAAATTTTTTTTGTAATATCAGAAATTGTATCATTATGAAGAAGATAATTTTATTATATAGGATACTAAAAGGTAAAATTCTAAAATAGAGGTTGAAACTGACCAAAAAATTTTTAATCAGTTAATATAGTTAATATATTCATTACCTGATTAATTAACTGATTAAAATTAATTTAGACTAGTACTATAAATTAGCCAAAGTTGAAAAATATTTTAAAATATTAATTCTGGCCAGAAATTGAATTTCAGCTGAAGTTAAATTCATCTATTTTAACCTAGTTAAAATTAATCAGTTCCAACCTCTATTATAAAAATGAATTAAAAAATTAATAAAATAATAATTATTTTTGACTAAATAACACTAAAGAAAATTTATCTTCTATTTTATTAAATTGATTTCACTTTTTATTATTAGCCAGTTTTTTCAAGAATCAAAAATATCTTTTATCAATCAAATTATATAATTTTAACTTTTGAGAAATTTATCATGATTTTGAGTTAGACGATTTTGTTAAGAAGATTTTTTAAAAATAAACTTCAAAAACTTATTAAATGATAATTGACTAATAATGTAATAATAAATAAAATTTGAAAGCAACCAAAAAAATTATATTACTTATATAATTAAAACAAAAATTTTTTTCAAATTCAAATTATCACCATTGGTTATTTTTATTAGTTACTAACTAGATTAGGATAGTATGTGATGACTTTATTATTATTAGTTATAGTTATTAAACTGCTTTAATTATAGTATATCCTTTATTAAGTTATCATCATAACAAGCTAAAGGGTCCATTTAAGTGCCACGTTCACATTTATCTAAAAGGGCAGAATCAGCTCTAACCTATAAAATTAAAAAGAATATTAATTAGACAATATAATATATCTGACTAGTTTTTGCAATAAGCCAAAGTGGAAAATCTACTTATCTAACCTACAAAATCATAAATTAAAAAAAATAAACAAAATTATTAATTAATAATTATAATTAATTAACTTATTATTAATTAAATCAATAAATAATAATAGAAATAGACAATACATAATAGTAAAAATAAAATTTTTCATTATACACCTGATTATACCATTATAGCAGATTTAAATCTTTTTTTTGTTTGAAAAAAAAATAATATTTAAACAACCTTTATTCTATAAAGTAGATTCCTCTTCTATTTACTTTTACCTTATCCTTTATCTTTTAGTATTAGTGTCAGTATTAGTGATATTAGATAAAAATAAGATATATAAAAATAGCTAATCATTAGAATTACACGAATCATCTAAAAACTAAAATTTTTTTGTCATAACTGATCCTCATTTAATACTATAATTATCTTTAGTATTGTGTCTCATATCACATATATACAAATGGTAAGATTTATATATCTTGACAATATGTATTACTATTATATTCTATTATTATTATACAAGTAATTTGATTAAAATAATTGTATTTTTTTTTAAAAAATAAACTTATTTTTTATTATAAATTATAAAAATATCTAATAATAATTATAAAGATAATAGTATAATAAAAAAAATATTTTTACCAAACAAGAAAAAGAATAAAAGATATGAAACTTCATATAACTAAAAATTAGTTAATTTGATAGTTTGATAATATTCTAATATTTTTTTTCATGAATTTATATTAGATCCTATTTTAGATGTTAAAAAAGCTTTCTCATTAGAAGGTAATAAATACATACTATTAATTATACTTATAAATTAAATGTTATTAAATTTAAAAATAGATATAGTTTCAATAGATAAAGATAAATACAACAATAACTAATACTAAAAGAATCTGTTAATTATATTTTATAATGTAGAATTGACCTTCGATAATGAATGTGAATATAATAATTACCATAATACTGTAATTTGTCATTTAATTTTTAAATAAACTAATATAATATTACTTTATTTTTGTATAGGTAATATCATTTATCTTTATCATTAGTTATTGTTAAAAATATAAAAAAATTTTTTTTAATTTTGTGTTATTTCATTTTATTGTTTATGCATTGTAATTCAAATGTATTAATTTCTAAAATGATCATTTTGAATATTTCAATTAAAATAAAATATGCATCCTAAATAATTATTTATTTAAATAACTGTTAAGTTATTTTACAATTTTTTCTTTTTATACAATTTAATTAAATTTGCTAGTTTAATATTATAGAGTCAAGAATTTATGAAATGAAATCATATGAAAATCCAATAAATAATTAAAGAAACATTCAATCAAATAAAAGATTAATAGATAAATATTTAACTAAAACTAAAATATAAAATATGGATAAATTACTTATTGAAGGAAAAGGATAAAGTAACTACTAAATATTATATAACTTTAAATGTATTGTCTATTAAATTACATTGTATTTTAATTTTAAAGAGTCGCAATACACATGCTAAATCATCTGTTATATTCAACTCATATTCACCTAAACTAGTTTAGTATCTTATTAATAATTGAATTAATTTTATAATTAAAGATATAAATTAAAAACTTACTATTGTTTATATTTTCAGATAAATCTGATTCATATAAATCACCTAAAGGTATTTTATAATTATCATATTCTTGAACCAATTCTTGTTGCATATAAAAATATTGTGATTCATCAAACTTAGCATCACTTGCATTACTTGAATCATTTAAATTATCATCATAATTTGTATCACTTGAATTGTTTGAATTATTATAATCCTTTACATCATTTATATAAACACTTGCATTACTTAAATTGAATTACCATTATCCTTAGCATTATTTAAATAAATACTTGTATTACTTAAATCATTAAAATCATGATTATTGTAATAATATTTTTGTGTTCTATCAATTTTATCTATAAAATTATCTTGATTATTATTTCTATTATTTCATTCATTAGTAAATTTTTGCATTACATTAAAAGAAAATAAAATCCCAGTAACCTATATACCTTTCTTTCAAAAGATTATTATTATCATCAAAGTATTCTAAATTCTCTAAGGAAATAATATTTTGTTTATTTATACTTATATTCCTATTTAATTCTTTTTTCTATGTCTATTAAAAGTATTTATTAAAACTAATTTACCATTTAATTCTGAATTTTCAGCTTTGCAAATAAAATATCTACAAAATTCAAACATTGTATGAAACTTAAATAAAAAATTTTTTGTTATGCTAATAATCTATTATAATGGATGCAGTTGTACAGATCTTATTAAAAATTTTTTATTTCTTAAAATAGAATAAAAAGTGTTATAAACAATAATTTGTTGAGTTAATTTTTGCAAAAATGAATATTATTTCAATATATCCTATAATGAAGATAATAATTGTAATAAAAATAATAATATAAAACACAGTTTGAGTAGTAATATTAATGAAAAACTTCGCTAAAAAATTGTCTAGAAAAGATATTAAAATTTAAAATAAAAAATAAATAATAATTATAAAAATTTTAATTTAATTAGTTTTATTTAAACTGCATAAATATCTATTATACTAATCATTTTTTATACATGTAAATCAATTATATTTTAAAATCACTGCTTTAATTTTTTATAAATATTTTATCATTATAGATGAATCAGAAAAAGAAATATTATGTAAGACAAGGCTATGTATAATAAATAATGTTATATAAATAAAAATTTTTATAAAATAAAATTTTATTTGTTGATCATCAAAAAATTCTATTTGGTTAGTGTAATTTACATGCATAATTACATGCATAAATTATTAATCATATAAATATTAGTATTCTTTATTTAGTAAATTATTTTTATCAATCTTTTATACTATGTTAATCAAATATCTTTTTTTAGGAAGTTTTTTTAAATTTTTTTATTTTTTTTTTTTAAAAAAAAAATTTTAAACTCTGCCTTAATTTTTTAAAACTCTGTTTAAATTTTCAAACTCCACCCTATTATATTTTAATAAACTCTATCTTAAATTTTTTGTATTCTGCTTTATTATATTTTTTTAAACTCTCTTTTAATTTTTCAAACTCTGTCTTGTTATATTTTTTTAAAAACTTCACTTTAAATTTTTGCATTCTACTCTGTTATATTTTTTTAAACTCTCTTTTAATTTTTAAATTCCGTTCCATTATATTTTTTAAAACTCTACCTTAAATTTTTGCACTCTGCTCAATTATATTTTTTTAAACTTTTTTTTAATTTTTAAACTCCACCCTATTCTTAATTTTTGAACTCCGCTCTATTATTTTCAATAAATCGCAATTATTTTAATATTCCAATCTCAGTTTTTTTAAACTCAATTTAAATTTTTTTGTAAAACATTACTAATATTTTTTTTTTATAGAAATTATCTTTTGGATTTCTAAAACTTTTAAAAGGAAACTATTGAAGGATTAGTATTATTAATATTTTTTTAATTAAAATTCTATTTTAGAATAATTTAAATAAAATTATTATACCTTTAACAAATATAAAAATGTGTTTATGTAGAGGACAAAAAGATATATATTATTTTATAATTTATTTATTTTTAATAACCAGTTTTAATAATAATCATCAAAAATTAATTAATTATATTATTATATGTATACATTTACAGATTTATAATGCTAATTAATATAACAATAATTGATCTAAAAGTAATAATTTTTTTTATAAAGCAAAAAAAATACTTCTTATTTTTTAACCTTTTTTTTATATAAACCAATTTGTTTATCTTCTATTTCCTTTTATTCAAATTTTCAAAATGCTTTCTTTCAAAGATTTATCAGAAAAAATTTGTAAAATTTTAAATGAATTTAGTCATGAACGTTGTATAATTTTGTTTGAAAAACCAGATAATTTTTTAATTCTTTAAGTAAATTGAATAAAAGCTTATTATCAAATCTCTAATTTATGAAAAATTAATGCTAGGATATGAAGAACAAATATGTTTAATTTTCTAAGTTATAGGAATATACTTTCAAATATATAAATCAGTTATCATTAAGATTACATTATAAATCGCATGATTTATAATATAATTTTATATCTATATAACTTTAGAGTCGTATATTTTTCTCACATATACTTTTAGCATATGCTAACTTAGGTTTATTAGAATTAATATATTTTATATTTTAACAAATTATTTATTTATTTATTTATTTATTATTTTATTTATTATTAATTTCAATAGAATCCTGTATCTTCATTTGATAGATATATAACTATTAATAAAGATAAAGATTTTTGTAAAGATTTATTTTTAAGTTGGCAAAATCAGATTAAAATTTTTCCTAAAAATTTTTGTAAAGTTATTAAAACTCTCTATAATTTTAATATAAATCATAAGCCAAATTTAGCTAAAAATATCTTCACAAATTTGTGACTTACATAGATATAGAGAATAAAAAGGATTTAGTGATTATTAATGAAAAGTAATCAGTTATTTTAAAATGTGGTAATAAAATTATTGATGGTATAATTCGTAATATCGCTAAAAAATGTAGCAAATCATTTTAAATATAAAATAAACTTACAGTAGATGCTCATCTTAAAATAAACTGTGAATAAAAGACTCATGCAGATTCAGGAAAATTTATTAGTCATGATCTTCATGTAAATTTTTTAAATCCATTTATTACTGATTTATATGTATATAAAGAAAAAAAACCTTAATCTTGAGATGCAAAAAATATATGATCAAGATGGAAATAGTTTTGGAAAATAGTTATATGAAAATGCTAAAGATCATAAACTATAGTTTATACTATTATATGAAACTTTTAAACAAAAAGTAATTAAAAATGATGATCAGATGGTAGGTGCAGTATTTTACGCTAAAATTATAAAGCTGTGAGTATTAAGATAAAGAATGATCTAAATTTTGTGATAAGCTTTATTTATAAAATTAGTGTAGTTAAAGAAGGATATTTTATTTATACTGAATATGATGTTGCTATTAAAATGACATCAAATTTGATATAGTGTTAATTAATACAAACTGTATATGATACAGATAAACTTAATTTAAGTGAAAGTGATGTTAGATATACTAGTGTAATTAATTTAATTAAAAAACTGCAAAAGTAGTAGAAAAAGAAGCGGTTATTTAAATAATTAAATTTTTTATATTACTTTTTATTATTATATATAAATAAAAAAATAAATAAAATAGAATTTATACTTTTATTTTTAATTCATGATCCATATATAAAGTAAAGAAAATCATTATTCCAATTTGAAGTGCTAATCATATATAAATATAAAAAATCAGTTATAATTCATTTTCTTTGAACTAAGCTAAGATCACCATTTTATATGACCTAAATGTCATATTTAATTTACTGATAATAGAACATCATGTGTATATATTTCTGCATTTTTGTGCTAAATTATAAATAAAACTATTAACTTTTAGCTGTAGCATTATCAGATTTTTGCATATAAATATAAAAGTAAATTCACAATTTCAATAGTTTAATTTCTTATTTTATGACAAACCATTTATAATAAACATTATTTATTGACAAAATATACAAAGTTTTTATTTATTTATCTTATTTATAGTTTTTAATCTCCATTGGCTAGCGTTAATACTTGTTGAGCTTTTACTTTACAATGAATTTATACATATTGAGAAATCTAATTATAAATTATAAAAACTTTTGAAATTTCTTCCTCCTCTAAAATCCCTTTCTTTACTAATTCTTTTAGTTTATTATGCATTTCTTGAGCTATATATTTTTTGCTTTTGTTTATATCTCCAGCTAAGAAATATGCCTCAAGGTATGAAATAACATTTTTGTTTATCTATTTATCTTTTTCTTTTTTACTAAATTTCTGTCTTTCTTTCGAGCCCATCTACTTGATAATATAAAATTTAATGTTTAAGCTGAAACTTGCCTTAACAAATCAGAATTAATACTTTTAATATTTGATACATCTACTATTTGGTAAAAAAAAAATAGTAAGCTTTGAGATAATATGATCATGATTTTATTAAAAAGTAATTTACTTGTATTTTGTTTTGACGTTTTATCATTCAATTTACATTATAAAATTTCTACTAATATAATTCTATTGTTACTAATTATATTTGTATTAATATTATAATTATTTAATCTTTTTTTTAATCCTTCAATAGTGAGACAGTTTGCATTGATTTCTAATTCAAAAAATTCATAAAAAATTCTGTAAAAGATCAATTTTAGATAATTCTATTATTATATACAGAGGGTGATCATGGGTACCCAAATGATAAGTATTTTTGTTTATTCATTTTATTTACATGTTTGCATATATTTCTAATTTAAGCATATGTTTAGAATATAAATGGATGTCGATCACAATAATAACAAATAATTTTCTTTCGAACAAAAATGGTTAAAACAAAAGAATTAAATGCTGAACAATATGGAGCAATTCTTTACAGCCACAATCGGGGTGATTCATATCAAAAAATTGCTGTCATCGTTCAATGTGGTAAAATAACTGTCCATGATGCGATAAAACATTTTAAAGAAACAGGTTCTGCAATACCAAAAAAACGTTGTGACCTGAAGCCACTTTTAATTCAAATGCATAATCTTCACTCGAAAAGATTGTTACACAAAATTTGAAGCATCGTCGCCTTACCACTCAAAAAATTCAAGAATTATAGACTAAAAAAAAAGAAAGTTTCAACTGTTACAATTCGTCGGACTCTTAAAAAAGTCAGCTTACATTCATGTGTTGCTCGCTTTAAACCATTAATTTCTGAAAATAATAAAGAAAAAAGATTGGTTTAGATATTGGAATGAGAAGATTGGACAATTGCAAAATGGAAGAAAGTTTTATGGTCTGATGAATCAACATTTAGCCAATTTTCACAAAGTCGTAGCTTATGTATGTGACGTACACTAGAAAAAGAATTTGACCCTTCTTGTTTAACTGCTACAGTAAAGCACAGTCTCAGTCGAATGTTTTGGGATACTTTTCGTAGTATAGGCTGGGACCTCTTGTTCCTCTTCGCAAATCTGTAATAGGACAAAGATATGCAAAAGTATTACAGAGGCATGCTATTCCTTCAATTTACAAATTAGTTCCTCGCAAACAAGGAATTTTTCAAGAAGATAATGCTTCACCTCATCGAGCAAAGATTGCTGCTGATGTTCGTAACGCCTCTAAGATTTCTGTACTACCCTGGCCTGCACAAAGCCCTGATTTAAATCCTATTGAAAATCTTTGGAATAAAGTTGATATGAAACTTCGTAACTTGCCTAATCAACCTAAAAATGTGAAAGATTTAGAACGTAAGGTAAAATATGCTTAGCGTTCAATTCCACTTGAGTATATTCAAAATTTGGTCAAAAGTATGCCCTGTCGCATTCAAGCATGTATAGCAGCCAAAGGTGGTTTAACAAAGTATTAGTTTTTATTTTTTTTTTAATAAAATATATAG
>CAJVPQ010003094.1:0-11925 GCA_910591825.1 Funneliformis caledonium
TTCTTTTTGTATTATTTTAATTATGAGTTTTATTTGTTATATTTGGATTGATCTAATTTTTATAAATAATATGATGCACAATTATAATACAACGCTTAAATTATTATTTTGACTTTTTGTTTTTAATACAAATCAGAATTTCAATTAAGATTATATTATTTTAATCATGAGTAAAAAATTTTACAAGATATCAAATCAAATAGATAAATTTATTTATAAAAGGAAGTATTTTTTACCATCGTATAATTTTTTACCTTTTGAAATTTAAATCAACCTTTAAATTACTTTAATTTACTCCTTTAAATCATATTTTTTTATAAACACAAAATGACTACAAGAATAATTTGAAAGGATAATAAAATTGATTTATTAGTCGATAAAAGAAGAAGGAGAAATGAAGAGTACTATATAAGGTACAGAGGTAATAAGACAGAATTCTAAAGGAGTGTAGCTTAATAAATTAATCAAAAATACGATACGACATATTCAACTTGCTAATACAAGTTAAAATTAATGATGAGGAATAAAACCCCTTAATAATAGTTGAAACTTAGATGAAACTATATTAAAATCATAATAAAGGATACAATAAAATCCTTTTGATATGACGAAAGTTAAAACTGTCAAAACTATATTAAAAACATAGAAAAGAGTATGATGAAATTATTTTGAGAAGATTTTAGCAGGCATCTATAGTTGAAATGGAGAAATTTAGTACAATATTACAATGTAAGTTATTAAATAAATAATAATATAATGATAAATATAACTTAATAGTATAATTAATATCTTTTAGAACTTTTGTGATTATCAAAATAGAGTGAGAAAATGTGAAAGGTAGACCTATACTATGTAAATATTTTATGACCTTTTCAGGACTCAATTCTGAGATAGGCTAGGTAATAATTAAAAATGTTTAAATAATTTTTTAGATTCATATTAAATATATTTACTTTTTTAGAATTGAAACATATTTGTAAGAGAAATCGTAATTTGCTTACTACAAAGCAAATATGAAATATAAGGCAAAAATGTGATAAGCCTGTAAGGCAAAACTGAAATAGAAGGTGAAATCTTGATATACCTGCAAGGCCTACAAAGCAATAAAAATTTTATTTTTTTTTCTTATTGTTTGTTTAATTTTATTTTTTTATATTATTCATTTAATTTCGTTTTTTTTTTTTCATATCATACATTTAATTTCATTTTTTCTTTTATTTTTTTATTTTGTTTCATTTTCCTGTTTCATTTCAGTTTCTTAATTTTATTTTTTTATTTTATTTAGTTTTTTTAATTTCATTTTTTCATCTCATTTAGTTTCTTTTTGTTTTGTCTTATTTTTTCTTTTATTTTATTTTTATTTTATTTAAAAAATAAGTAAATTAATAAAACTGTTGTATAACAATTAACAAATTCTATATACAAAATAATGTGAAAATATTTCTGAAAAAATTATATCATAGTGAATTATATTTGTGTAATAAAATCAGTAATTATCTATTATAATAAATTATTCGTTATAGCATTAATAAAAATTCTTATAATGAAGATCTAATCAACTAGATTGATAACTTCATTATATTGAGACGTGACTGTATGCTAAAATATATATAAATTTAGCATATAGAACCTTTACAATAGAAAAAAGAAAATAGCTGAAAAAAATAAAAAATGAGTTAATGCTAAATCTGACATATTTTGACCTAAAAATCATATTTGATATATAAAAATAAAATTGATTTTTTTTAGCAGTTTTTCTCTTTCTATTGCAAAGGTCCTATATATCAAAATATAATAATTTAAATTTATTATTAAATATATAATAAAAATGAATTTATATAATTATATCAAGATTTTCTATTAAAATTCTTATATGACATATTTTATAAATTCAACTACAGATTGATCAAATATATTTTAGTAAAACAAAAATAGCTTAATTAAAGATATAAAAAATTTATTTTATAAGTTTGCTACTATTTAATAAGTATATTAAAATCATAAATATAAGATGTGTTATATAAAATTATTGTGTATAATAATTATATAATTATACTATAAGTATTTTACTAGATTTTTGTTTAGTATACTTATTTTATTTAATATAGTTAAATTTTAGGTATTTATATTATTTGTTGCTAAATTACTACTACTGCAATATTTATATATTATCATCAGGTTCATTTTCAATTATCTTAATATCTAAGTTAAAAGGTTGTAGTAATTGATTTTATATATTGAGTTTTTAATCTTAAGATTTTTTCTAAGTCTTATAGATATCTGTTATATTTAGAGTTTTAAATCAGATCAGGTCAACCTATTTACCTGATTTGACTTTATCTGAAAAATCAGATCAGGTCAATAAATTTTTAGATTAATATTAGATTAGGTTAATAGATTAACCTAACTTGACTTGACAAAATTCAGGTAAACCAATCATTGTTTTTAAATGATATTTTATCATTTAATTAAAATAATTTGTTATTATTTAAGAATAATATTTTATTATTTAATTAGAATAATTTGTTATCATTTTTGAATGATATTTTTATCATTTAATTAAAATAATTCATTATTATTTTTAAATAATAATTTTATCATTTAAAAATATTATTTTATCATTCAATTAAAATGATTTGTTATTATTCTTGAATATTTTTATAATAACTTTATTATTCAAGTAGAATGATTTATTATTTTTTTTTAAACAATAGCTAATTTTTCTTCTTGAATAATTTGATTAGATCAAGTCAGGTTAAGTTAAATGAAAATTTAAATCAGATCAGATTTTTATTTGACCTGACCTGATTCTCTCAGTTTAGGTAACTTGATTGATCTAACCTGAATTGACCTATTCAGAGCTCTAGTTATATTTGAATCAATTTAATAATTTATTATATTTTAGAATTTAAGATATATTTAGTTAAACTCATAATGATGAATTTAATAGCAAGTTAGTATATAATATTATAATAACACTTAGATAAGAAAAAATATTAAAGGAAAAAATAATTTGTGTAGATTTAAATTGATTTCTTTATTATTAACTTAAAACTCATAAGAAACTTACAAATAAGTTTTCAAACTTATAAAGAGTTTATTTACAACTTGAACAAAAAGCTATTCTATTTATACAATTAAATATAATATATATTCTAATAAAAATAATATAAACTATAAAAATAATAAAATAAATAAAATAAAAATAAATTATAAGCGAAACAAAATAATAGAATAAACAGGCTATATAAAAAATACAAAAGAAATAAAAGAAACAGGTAAAATAGAAATTACTGTTGATTACTATTTAATACAGTTAAAAGTTCATTCAATGTAAAATTATTATTAATCAGCAAATCTTACGTGATATTTAAAGCTGTAATCTTTTTCATTGATAATATATAAATTGAGCTTACATTATTTTAGAATCATATAATCAATTTTTACTAAAATTTCAAAGAATATATATATAAAAATCTAGCTATTAATTAAAAAAATATATTTATAAATATTATATAAATAAAATAATAATTAGTAATATATTAAAATTTTATAATAATTATATAATAAAAAAGCATTTTATAATAATATATTTATATTTGAATTTTTAAAAAAGACTTATTATTTTATAATATTACTTAATAGGTATTAAATATATTAAAATATTAATAGTTTATTAATAGTAAAATTTAATTTAAATTATATTACTTTATTCTTAATTTTTATAATAAATTATTATATTCTTTTATAATTTTTAAATTAAATAATATAAAGTTATTATAAAATAAAAAATAATTTAAGTTTAATAATTAGAAAAAATATAATCTAATATAATAAACACAAATATAATAAAATAAAATAAAATAACTTAATATAGTAATATTTTTATATGATAAATACAGCATAATAATAATCTAAGAATATGTATTATATATTAATATTTTAAATTGTTTTATTATTGATTTTATAAATTAAAAATTTTAATTAGCTATTTTTTTATTTTACTTTTGTAAAATTGGATAATAATTATCTTATATAATTATTTTACATTATTATAATTATATTTAAAAATTGTATTTTTATTATATTATTAAGTTTATATTTTTAATTAAATTCAGTATATCTAATTTATAATATCTGAATTATTTATATCAAATTTATTTTATATTTTTTAAGAAAAACAAAAAAATCTTTAATTAAGCAATAGATTAGGGTTTCTTTAAGATCTAAATTCATATACTGTATTTATAAGCGAAGCTGCGCCGTACGATTGGCATAATGAGAAATCCTAATTAGGTAGCCAAGAAAAAAGTCCTACGTTTTGATTATCATATCGTGGGAATTTAAATGTTTTTGAAGTAAAATTAAGTTAAGTTTAGAATAATAATAATAGAAATAAATAGTATTTAAATTTTTAAGTATCCTAAATTTAAAACAATGTCTAGCAATGTCTGATAATTTATATAAATCAAAAAAAACCTTACCATCATCATCTTCGACAGCATCTTTGATTGATTTGAAAAATAATCAAAAACCAAATTATCGTAGAGCTCAGTCTGCTAGTTATACTACTCAAGAGACTACGTTAAAAGATCGCCTAAAAATCAATAGGAGAAATACCACGGAGTCTTTTTACGATAAAAGCTCTACAACTCTCTTTTGGGACTTGGTTGGTAGAGAAAATTATACCATTTCACTGAATAATTCTCCTGTTCTATGTAACAGTTTCTCACCACCCGAGGAAGATTATTTTAGTTTTACCTCGGCTTTTATTTATAAATTTGGTTCGTTCTCTTGGCGATCCAAAAGGTTTTCTTTGCGAGCCGTACCTACTATGGTCCCTAAAAAAGACAATAGTTCAATTAATTTATTAACAACAAAATTTAAAGGTTTACAATCTAAGAAAGTTCCTGCAAGTATTACCAGCATTTTCTTAGGTAATTTAGATCAAAACACGAATATAAATAACAACCCTTCTAAGTCACGAGAAGAAGAAATAACAGTTCCGGAACCAAAAAAAATTTTGATGGCTCCTATTGAACTTCGTGGTAGAAAATCAGATACCGAGCCTGTACTAAATATCGATATGGCTGAACAAGTATATTAATTAAGAAAATGTTTTTTAATGATTTCCAATAAAACGATTATTACTTAATGTACTAAAATCTTAGATACGTCAACAACTTCCAAGACGTGTACGATTGTCTCCAACGTGGAATTTATTATATAGCCTTGATCAGGATGGTACAAGTATGACTACTATGTATCATAAAGTAAAAGATAAAGGACCTTTAATAGTGGCAATCAAAGATATGAATGAACAGGTTGGTAAATAAAATCCTTTTTTTTTTTTAAAAAGATTTTTCGATAACTTTTTAATTGTTATGTAGGTTTTTGGTGCGTTTGTTAGCGAATCGCTAAAACCGCGTCCTTCTTATTATGGAACTGGAGAATGGTAATAAATATTTCGCGTTCTTTCCCAAATGTGAAATTATTTTACATTTTCTTGATAATCTTTTAGTTTCCTGTGGAAATATTTACTTCCAAGAGAAAGGGATACATTTCCACCAAAAATCAATTCTTATTTATGGACCGGAAGAAATGAATACATGATATTGAGCGAGCATGATTATTTGGCAATTGGTGGAGGGTAAGCATAAAACAATGATTTTTACTGAAATTTCTTTCTATAACTTGACAAAAAATATTTTATTTTTTTTTCAGTGACGGAAGGGTTGGTTTATGGATGGATTCAGATTTGGAAAGAGGATCCTCAGCGAGATGTGACACTTTTGAGAATGACATCTTGTCTTCTTCTCCTGAATTTGAATGCATGGGGTTTGAAGTATGGGGTTTCAATTAAATTTGATTTATCTCTTATATTAATATTTGATATCATATATATATTGGATAAATTTTAAACAATGTAACGGTTGTAGAGTTTGTTTATTTATTTGCTTCGCTGAGAACAATTTAGCGAATCATAAAAAGATATTTTAATTTTGTGTAATAAGATAAAAATTTAAATGTACTTTATATATATATATATATAAAAAAAAAAAAAAAAAAAAGATGAGCACTTATTTATTCAATCACCAACTTTTCCATTTCTTGATAATTTTCAACCATATCTTCATAAATCTTTGTATTATTCAAGTTAGGGTTAGCGACAAGTGAATAATTTTCTTCGATTTCATAATAATTTATACTTTTAATCTCTTGTTTCAAAAGAGCCAATCTAGCTTTTATAGCAGATCCCATAGAAGCTGAAATTCCTCCTTTCCCTTCGATTTGACTTTTCCAAACTTTAGTTCCAAAAACGTCTGCTAAAATCTTTAATATTTCATCATTATTACTTGCACCTCCTACAACGATTAATCTTTCGATCTTTTCTTTATCATTTCTTAATAATTTATTGATTCTTAATTTCATTGAAAGAAATTGTGATTCAATAATAGCTCTTACGTTGTAATTTGGATTATCTTCAAATTCTTCTACTAGTTTGTTATTATCAAATCTAAAGATTCCTTTCGCAAACGGAATGATTTCTTGTAAAAGAAAATAAAATCCTATCTTTGATTTCATAGGTTTAGTCGTATTTAAGATATTGTTAAATGTATTCCATAACTCGTTATCTTCATCTTTAGCATAAATATCACGTATATATTCACGTGTTAAACTTCCATTTTTACGGCATAACATTGAAAGGTAGGAATTCGGTATAAATGGATGACATAATGTATGAGAATCTAATGTCGCTAATGGTTTACAAGTATAAAGTAGTACCGTATCCGAAGTTCCAAGGGAGATTATAACATCCCCGGGTTTAACACTAAGAGATATTATTGTAGCAGGATTGTCACCAGTAAATGGAATAATTTTACAATCTAAAGATATTTATTAAAATTAAATGAAGGTTATTCTAAATAAAATTAGCGTCAAACCAAATGAATCCTTTTACCTTTATTGAATCCATATCTTTTGACAAAATATTCGTTCACGTTCCCTAAAATTTTTATTCCATCGATTTCAGGTTCACCAAGTTTTTCTTTTAATTCACTTCCAGCACCATCACTACATATATCTAATAACTTATCTTCCCATCGTTTAGTATGAATATTTAATAAATTCATTCCTGAACCATCTGAAATGTCTATAGGCGCATAATGACCGAGAAATAAACTTGCGAGAAATGAACTAACTAAAGAAATTCGTGAGGTTTGAGAAAATGCGGTTGGATCTGTCTTACAAATCTTGGAATATATTTAAATAAACCATTTGATTTAATATGTTTACAAATGAAAGAAAGAAAAAAAAGTATAATTACAAAATTACCTTTGAAATTTGATTCCCGGTAAACCTTTCATATGCTTTTGATCCCGTTAAATTTACTAACACTTCTGCTCCACCTATTAACTTTTCTAATTCGCTACATTGTTCTGATGTACTTGAATCTTGCCAAGTTGGGGATTGTAGAATCGAAAACGCGTTTGTTAATTGATGTACTAAAGGTCGAGAAGAGTCGAGTGAGGATAATAACGACAAGGCGTTATGCGACCAATAGATGCTTCCATGTTGCTACTTTTTAATGAAATCATTGAATATGTACAAAAAACAAAAAAAAAAACACGTAACTTGTAGATAATAATTTACTTGAGCAGCTCCAGATATCACTCGAACTTTATGAAACGGAAATTTAATAGTTTTGAGCTTTTCAAGAAGTTTATCTAATGATTCTACCCACAATAATGTTGGACATGTCACAGTCTCTCCCTTCAAGACAACGCCGTTACGAGTTCTAAGTTTTAAGTAAAAATCGATAAATTAAAAATTGATAAAATTTTTTAATTGATTTTTATAGATGAATGTACCCATAATGTGATAATTCCTTATCAAAATGAACAGTTTCTTCAAAGAAAAGTTTATAATTATCGTCAATAACTGAGAGTTTCAATTGTTGAGTTGATAAGTCGAATCCAATGTATAAATTATCAATTTCTAAATGATCCGTCATTTTTTAATACAAAAAAAAAAATCAAAATCAAAACACGATCTAAATTGGACAAAAAAATTAACCAATTATATCGATATCAAATTTGATCTAAGGGCAATAAATTCGATTGTTTCAAAGGTATCAGCTTAACCATCTGAAGGTGGTAGCTATGCATATGAGGAGCCTCGTTTTTCATGTATTCATATTACATAATAAAGAATGTTTTCGCTTGATATTAAACTCGTGTATTTATTAGTTATTATATTTTGTTTTTTTCCAATAAAATTTTTTTACAATGTGGATGCAATATGCATCCTCTATAATTTTGCAATCAACTTTATTTGAAGGAAAGATACACCTATTGAGTAACCCGAAACTGTAAATAAGTCCAGTTAGTCCAATTGGACAAACACCGAATCCAATCCATAGCGTAGAAACCAAATTCTCCTCTCAAACTCGTTTGGTGTCTTGATTAGGACACCCTTCATGCCTTTTAAAATGGGTTTATTTTTTTTCATTTCAGCTTCATTCCCCTACATATGAAAGAAGTTGTTTAATACAAAAATTTGTATAATTACCAAAACTTGCCAAACAGCCAATATGTGATCAGATGTAAAGGTACCTCATTTGAGTTGTTCTTTCTGGCAATGTTCTCTGGAAAGAATCCATATTATTTTTTATAAATTGAATGTTACAATCTAGCTTTTCCAAATTTTCATTGCTTTCCATTTCGACTTTCTTTCTTTTTTTTGCTTTCAGCTATTTCTATAGCACTAGTACCCGTATTCGAATGCCCAAGTAAATAAAATATTAAAAAAAAAAGATATCAACCTGTTTTGAGAGTAAAATTAGTAATCGTGATCAAGCATCCAAGAGATAATATCTGAAATACTCACCATGCCAAACTGGGAATTCATTAAGGCTATGAATTTCATAGTCTTTGTGCTTTCATTCTTCTGGGTTACTAAGTTTTTCCTTATGTTCATAAATGTATCATTTTTCTCTAAAGCTAAAGCATAATTTGCTTTAACTCTACCGATGAATCAAATCTATCAATAATGTCTAGTGCAAAGTCTGATAGCTCCCCATCCTCCTCATCTTTCCTATTTGTCGTCAAAATCAAATGTTCCGCAAGTTCAAAGTTCAACTCCTTCTTTATTTCTGCTAATGGCTCGAATGCTTCTCATAATCTCAATTAATAAACATAAAATAAATTGCCCTTAGTAAGTAAATACTTAATTACTTTTAAGAATAACATCCATATTTGTATTATAAAACTTACTAAGGCACACAGTTACTTCTAATGCTAGAGTTGACAATCTTCGTAGTTTGTCATCATCCTCTGGTTTTGTAATCCCATGCATGTTGTGATTTCTCACTTCTTTGAAATACTTGAAAAGAACGATGGGTTTAATTCGTAATCTCCATTAAACAAGCTCTGATCAGATCGGTTCGTGAATAGGGTTGGATCGGTCCGGTCAAAAAAGACCGGTCTTGTACCATTCGGTCCTACCAGTCTAGTCCGGTCCGGTCCAAATTTCTTTTCTTCTCGAAACAGACCGATTTAAAAGACTGGTGCAAGGATCGGTTTAGAACATATTAGAAAAAATATACATATATAATGATCAATTTAATAAAATAATTTTATAAATTTAATAAATAAATAGTATAATAATAAAATAATTGCACACGAAACGATTACCTCGCCTTCTTAATCTCGTTATTTCTCCATTTCCGATATTTTCATTTCGGACATTATCGTTACTGTAAAATATTAGGGGAGGGTCCAAGGACTGACTTATGGACCGGACAGTTCCATAAGAGAGATGAAAACCGGGTCGATCCAACTCTAATTTTGTAATATTTTATAAATAAAATTAACCTTAATTTACAATAATATACTATAAATAATAAAGGACCGGTCCTTAGAATATGGAGGACCGGTCCCATTGATCGGTCCCATTACCCGGTCTTACCAAGACTGATCCATTCCTATTCAACAATTTGAATGATGAAATTTAAAAGACATAAGAGATCAGCGTCCGAAAAGTATGAAGTGATACACTTCTTTGCAAATTCTTTTACCGATTTTGAAGGAACATATTGATGATGTTTTGAAATGAATCAAAACTAAAGAGGGATCTCTCAACATGCTTAAGTAAATGAACCTTGAGAGCGAAAACCTTTAGAGCTAAGGGTTCGTTAATTTTCTCATAGTCGTTCAAATCGTCTGAATTATTATTTATCGTAGATACTGCCGGTTCTTCTTTTGCTGTATTATTAAAATTCAGTGGTTGTGTTGAATTTGTTTCATGAGAAACAATATATTGTAAAACGCGAACGTTCTTAAAGATAGCTTTGACCACCTTTATCAATGATCTTCAGATTCTTTTTTTCACCTCTTCCTCAGGGACACTAAGCCATGTATTTAGTAATTCATATTCTTTACATAACTCTTCGTCGTTTTTTAAGAGGTCCCGTAATGAAGATTTCAATGCTTTTGCTTGTTCAGTATTTCCCCTCTATCGTAAAATGGATAACGCGTAATATTTATTAATTTATTTAAGAAAACGCGTAATTGATATAATCATGTGATGATTTTGTGTATCACATGGATCACATGGCTAACTACACTACCGTAGCAAATTTTTGCTTATTAATTAGGTTAATAATTAGCCAAAGGATATTTTTAGTTGACCAATCAAAACAAAAGGAAACTTTTTTAAAATTTTTTACACAGTTATATTTAGAATTGTGTAGTGATACAAAAATATATATAATGTTAATTAACGGTTAATTAACCAAATCTTAATTAACCGTTAATTTCCCATCCCTATTATTAATACAGTTGCCAATAGGGATGTTAACGGTTCAGTTCGGTTTTGGTCTGATTTTTATCGGTTTGAGGGTAAAATCAAACTGGATCGGTTTGTAGATCGATTTTGAAACTGAAGTCTCGACCGAAATTTAGATCGGAGTTTATATATACAATATTGTAAAATCTTAGACGAAATTAAAAAGAAATTGAGTTCTTTTATTAGTGCGAAAACTGGTGTATAAAAAGAAAATATATTTAGCATCCTTTCTCTTTTTTTGAGCCCTTTTTTACGGATATTAAAAAGTCCATGGGACTAAGTCCTAAACAATCTCATGAAATTCGGTCCAGTTCAAAGTTCTTTGAACTATAGGATTGCAGTCCTATAGAAATTAGGACTTGCGATCCTAGGACTGTGGTCCTATAATAATTAGGACTTGTGCTCCTAGAATTGCGATCCTATAGAAAAATAATTGTTCAAGTCAAACGATTCATCATCGTTCTTCTTGAATGATTTTTTTTATCGTTCAAATTGAACTATTTGTTATCATTCTTCTTGAACAATTTTTTTTTATCATTCAAGTCAAATGATTCGTCATTATTCTTCTTGAACAATTTTTTTATCTTTCAAGTCAAACTATTCGTCTTCATTTTTCTTGAACGATTTTATTTATTATTCAAGTTGAATGATTCGTCATTGTTCTTCTTGAATAATTTTATTTATTATTAAAGTTGAATGATTTGTCATCATTTTTCTTGAACAATTATTTCTTTTATCATTCAAGTCGAATAATTCGTTATCATTCTTCTTGAACAATTATTTCTTTTATCGCAGTTCAAGAACCGCAAGTCCTAATTTTTATAAGACCGAGTCCTAAGATTGCAAGTCCTAATTTTTATAGGACCGCAATCCTAGGATCGCAAGTTCTAATTTCTATAAGACCGCAATCCTAAAACTGCAGTCTCAAGACCTGGTTCTAGAATTCAGTCCTAGAACTTAAGTCCTATAGATTGGATTTTCTTTAGGACTGGAAGATTCAGGATTGAACTAGGACCAGACTGGATTTTAACATTCCTACTTTTTTTTAAATCTTCAAACAATTAAAGGAATTACGTT
>CAJVPQ010003095.1:0-11924 GCA_910591825.1 Funneliformis caledonium
ATACACGACGAAGAAAAGAAACCGCTAAAACTCCTTTTGATGAACTGACCACTCACAACAGGCTGATCAGTTAACACTGATAGCATCGTCAAAACATTTGCCCCGTCGAAACTTTTGCCACCTGTTGAAACTTTCGCAATTTTGCCTTTAATAAAAAAATTTGGCAAAATTTTTCGATGGGTTTCGATTTCGATGCCTGTCGAAACCTCAGGGTTTTGCCCGACAACCTTATGCAAGATATCTAAGACTTAAAGAATTACTATATTATGCTGGATCAATTAATTTAACAAGAGAAGGCCATTATTATGCTTTTGATGAGGCTCTTGAAACTTTTGGTATGAAATTCATTAAATAAAACATTACAGGTAATGTTATTAATGAAGAGAATTTGAAACGCCAAATAAAAGCTGCACAAGAAGAAAGAGAGAGAATGAACCTACTTTTTGGTGAATTTATTAATGATAATATTATGTCACGTAGTAAGCATTCAGTTGATAATCGATATACAATCCTTTGGAATTTAACAAAATCTTTAGTAGAAGCTTTTGGTTTAGTTACTCCATTAGAGCATTCGCTCTTTAAAAATAATAGCCAATTGAATCAAAAAGAATGTCGAAAGCTATTTAAATGTTATAATGCTGGGTTAAAAAGATTAAAAGTAATATTCAGACATGAAATATTAAAAACAGAAGCCATTAATTCTAAGGGAAGAAAAGCTAAATAGGTAGTAGTTAGCAAAGTTAAGGATATAAAAAAAGCCGAAAAAGAAACAGAAAAAGCTGCCAAATTATCAGGAAAAAGATCGCTAAAACCTGCTGAATTGTCTGAGCAATCATCCTCAACTCTGAAAAAAACTCAAACCATTCCAGATTTAATTCATAAAGATTTTGTAGATATCGATATTGAACATATTTCTGAACCATCATCAAAAAAACAAAAAATACGTCATTTAACTACTCAACAGAAAAGGATTTGCTAGAACCATTGTTAAAACCCATTTCACCAACAGATGAGGAAGTTGAAGAAGTTTTAACTGAATTACTACAGGTTTGGGATGGTTGGACAAAGAAGAAATTGCGAGATTATTGGAGTCGTCACAAACAAAAACTTAATGAACCTAGTGAATAAAAATAAATTAGAAGTGTTGTAGGTTAGAATATTATACAAGTTTGGTTGAATAACTGTTTACCTTAATAAAGCTGAGCTGCGCTCAAAAAATGAATTAACTCCTTTTTTTCTTATTAAATTCAGTTTTTCGCGATTTATTAAAAATCCATCTGAATAACTAACTTTATAAACTAAGAAAATCTGTTTTCTTTTGTAAAATTACATATATTTATGTAGTTGGTATTGTATATTTCTCCCTAAGTTTAAAAGGATCTTAAAAAAAACTCATTTTTCGCAACGAATTTCTCGAGAATGTAAAAGAACCAAATAATTGCAAAAAAAGGAAAATCATTTTAAGGAACTAATAGATCACATGATGATCCATCAAATTTACCCAATTAGTTTCATGTTGACTATAAAATAAAGTGACTGATATTATACAAATTTAACTATACGAAACCCGTAAATAAGTATGCGTGATTAATTACAAGACCATTGTCGCCTTTGCATGAAAATTAATGCTTTATTAATATATTTTTTCTATTCTGGAATTGAAAGTATTGTATCGGTTGGTGACAGTTACGACTCTTTCTTAGCTTAAGAGAAATGATGCGAATAAGATAAACTTGGAATTATGGTATGACGACTTTCTGTTCATATAACCCCAATTACTTACCTAATTTTTTATTAAGTTCTTCCACTAATTCCATAATTGATTCTGCTAGACTTGGTTTTAATTCATAGAGACCAGGCTTACGAGTTAATTTGTCTTCAGTTAATCGGAGAAACGCTCTGCCAGTAAGATTTTGATCGCGAATTTTCTTGACATCGGTTTCGTTAAAATCTAAATCCTTCATTCTAAACTCGAGAAATTTCTTAACATAATCCGGAGACCATTTTTTGATATCTTTCGGGAGTTTATCATCCGTTTTATTCTTTCTTCTTTTGCTTCGTTTAGGCTCATAAGACTCTTCAAACTCGTCAGATTTCTCATCAGATTCGTCAGATTCTTCAGGCTCATACGTTTTTCGCTTCAAAGCTATTAACATTCATAAATATAAATTAATGTTGGTTGATAATATAAAATAATTTTGAAGTTAACATACATTTTTTCTTTGGGAATTCGGTTACCACCACCCCGGTTACTGCACGTATTCCAGTAGTTAGAATTTCATACTAATTACGTCCAGTTAGAAAAGGTTACATCAGGATTTTTTTGGCATAGAAACAAAATCAAAAGCGTTATTACACACTTTGTTAATTCAATTTTCAACAGCCAAATTTCCGAGTGTTACAGAGTATTCTTTCCATAACTCAACGTTCACCATGTCTTTTTTACAGCCCTTAGAAAGAACGAAATATAGTAAGTATTACATATTATCATATTTATCATATTATAATTGATAAATAGTCGCCGATGGCAAAAAATGCATTTTTGCCATCCGTCCACTTTGGGCAAAACACAATTTGCCTTGTGCGACAAAGTCGCTCATTCGCATTGCAGGATGTGGTTAAAACAATGTCAACGGAAAAATCTTTAACATATGCTACAGGCACAGGTGCATTATACCTCCCACTTCAAACAAAAACACGATTTGCCTTACGCGACAGGGTCGCTCATTTGCATTGCAGGGAAAAGTATCATTTTGTTCCTAACATAAATAAGAATCTAACTAGAACGCAGAAAAAATACTACCGCTAAAGACTTTTTCAAATCTTCTGCCTTGTAATGTTCCTTGCTTTTTGGTAGAAATGCATTAAGAATAGTATGCAACTCGCAGGAAAGAGATCGATGCGCTTGCTCTTTGGAAGTCCTGGTATACAATTAATGTAGTAAATGTCCCAGTCGCTCACGCTTCCCCATTGTTCGCGTTTCCAATAATCTATAAAAAAGAATTAAGTTTTCTTATTGGCAATTATTATAAAAGTCTGAAGTTTAAAAGTTTACCTGCGTGGTGGAGATCTAGGTCTTCGGTTCGAGAAGCAATTAAAAAAGTCGCCCTTTAAATTGTTTTATTTGATAGTTTACCTTAGAGGACAGCCAGATTCCAGCAAGTTATTATATATGATTACTAGCAATTCCGATTTTTACAAGCAAGTTACATGCTACTATAAACTGGTTTATATATTACTATTATCTTGTATATAAGTTTATTTTTCAATTTTATTTACCTAATACTTTTTTTTTACGAATTTTGTTTTACAAATTTATTTACAAATTGCCTTATCAGTTATAATACTTATAATATTAGTCTTATGAGCTAGAATTACCATAATGGCTTTGCTCTTCACGCTGCAAAACAATATCAGCCATTTCACGTTTGCATGCTGCAGAATATCTGGTGATCCAATTTTGGATAGTTTCAAGTCTTGGTATTGTTTCAAACTCCAATTCACCTTTGTTTGCCATATTATTCAGCTCGTTTAACATGTCACTTGCAGAATAACAGTCACTTCTATTAGCATTACCTGCATGAAAAAAAGCTTGCAATAAACTAACTATATTCTTTGCTATTCGTATTCCACCCTTTTTTTCCAAATTTTTGGGTTTCTTTTAATGCCCATCAAGCTTCAAGTGGAAAATCTTTATCAACGCTATTCCGAAATTTCATTTATTTATTTGAATATAAATATAATGAAAATTGTGAAGAAGGTAGTTGTTTCCTTACGTGAAGTTAATGTCCACTTGTATATTTTCATTACTGACAATTTTTTTGGATGTAGATGTTTCAATGTCTTGATATAATGAATGTATAATGCAAATATTAGATCATATTCTGACTATCATCATGACATTACTCATTTGTAAGTAATATAATATTTGATATAAAAGAAAATATAATATTACCTACCATCATTTCAGTCATCAATTGTTTTTCTAAAAGTGATACTAACATCGATTTATTACTGTTAGAATCAAATTCAATATCTTTGGCTATCAATGATTCTTTTATTTGATCCATTTTCATGCGTTTAGGTTTTCTTTCTACAATTCAAAAAAATAACAATTATGTTCAAAATAGTAGAAGTATACAAACTTGATGTCAATCTGTAAATTGTGAAGAACAACAAAGATTTAGAGATATTCTCCTATAGCTGAATCCACTGTAGAAGACTAGAAAACGCTTACCTCAAAAAATAGTCTAGAGAAGAATGAGATCAGTTCTTAGATGCTACATTTATCCTGTCAAGAGATAAACTCCATGAAAAAAAAAATTACCTTCTGAAGAAATAATTGGAACAGACTAAGATGATTGTGATATAGAAGGCGTTGAAGTTTGTGGATTAGGTTTTTTAATGGCAGTTGTAGAAGATTGTGTTATTTGTGTTAGAGAATAATTGACAAAATTGCCTATATTTGGCAAAGATTGTGCCTGAACATAATCTGCAAATGGACCATCTATTGGCCATTGCCATTCATTCAATTTTGATATCCCAACAAATGTTTTTATTTTACCCCTATTTTTGTTACGATTAGGATCCATTTGGTTTATAGAAGTATCACGTAAATCTTTGACTGCATTTTCTATATCCTCTCCTTTAGTTACATCAAATCCAAGTCTTACATAATATTTAATAACGTGTGCTATCTGTATTCAAATAGGTTTAGTTACATATTTCTTAATAAATGCAAAGCAAAATATTTTATATTCTAACTTGTATGTGATGAGAATCAATGGTCATCTTAGCTTCACCAGCTTCTAAAAATATCTACTTTTTAATCTCGATATCATACCAATCTTTCTAATGAGATAAAATAATCATCATTTCGGTATTATAATAATGTGGCCCATTGTCTAAAATAATGATAATCCATTTTGGTTTATTTGGCATAGCATCAAATACTGCATGAAACGAAGATGTAGTAAACCAAGCATCTTGCTTGGTATCTTCTGACCAATGGTCATATGCAGCTATATCAAGATTTCCATGATCATTTGACTTAGTATATACTAGTATAGTGTGTAACGTTTAGCCACATTTCCCAAAGAATTCTGTTTTAGTTTCACGTGCTGACTTTGATAAAACACGCATTTTATAATCTACTATAAGAATTGCATCATCATTATCTAACGCTAGCAAACTAGCCTGAAATTGAGCATTGAGATAAACTTTTCAGGTTTGGTATGCTAAATAATAAAGTAATTGTTCCTTTTTCTTATTCAAACTTTGAATTTGATCAACAGGTATAATATCTTGCAATTCATCAAAGAATATATAAAATTTTGAACATTCACTGCATTGAAGAGTATGCATCTTATCACATATTCTAAATGCATATAATAAACAGTGATCAATGCATTCTTTATGCTCAATTTTCCCATTATTTTCAACACAGATTTCACGAACATATTCTCTTTTCATATGCTGTCTTATTAATTCCAATTGATGTAATAAATTTGTCTGTTATTTATTGAAATAATAAAAATAATAAATACAAATAAAATTACAACAAAAAATTTCTTATTTATTATCTAAACTACAAAATACAAAAAAATATATACCCGATATTTGTGATCTTCTATATAGAAAGAAATTATTTTTACTAAATCATCAAAAACATTATATTCATATTCAGCACAAATAGAATATAACCCTCCTAGATCTTCTCTATATCTATATGGTCTATTTTCAAGACATCCCATAAATGCTGTTCTTTTCATTCTATTTGGATAGGTTTCAGAAAATCGTTCTCATAAAGTTTGTTTTTGATCAAGCAAATAAAGAATTAGAAGATCAGTTTTTGGATCCACCTTATATGAACTCATAGTAACATTAACTTTATCCTGAAAAAATATTTCAAACTGATCTTGTATTTCTTGAGTTAGGCATAAATTACGAGAAACTTTGACTTTTTGAAGAGGAGTACATTCTGGACCATTAATTCTAGCAAATTTTCTCGCTGTATTTATTGAATAGGACGAAATCTATAAAAGACAATCATTAACATCATCATTTAAAATAAAATTCCATATATACTAGCATAAGAAGCAAATGAATTATATTTACTCCAAGCTTTTCTTGTAAATCATAATATATAAACTCTTGCGTAATAATAGAGAGAATACGACATTTTCTATCAGCACCATTTTATTTTTTTCATAACTTTCAGCAAAATAATTCCAAAATGTCTTTGCTGAATGTTTAACATTTAATGGATGCGGACTCAAAAATCCAGATTGATAAAGATCTTTTAGACATGCTTGATCAACTGCAGGATCTACAGATTTTGTCCAAAATTTGTACTTATTTATTGAATATGTTACTCAAAATATTAGTTCGGTAAATCTATACGAATGGAACGAAGTTATAAATTATAACTTACAGGAGATATATCATTACCAAAAGGTGTGATATCTGTACAACCAGCTGTTCTTAACATTGAATTTCAAGCTTGTAACTCCCGTTCGTTGAAAATATATTTTTTAGGGTATATTGATTTCAAAGATATTGTTAGTTCAATGATATTATTTTCTTTACTTGACCAATTAATAAAAAATTGTAACAAATCTGCCGCCTTTATAGTTCTTCTTTTAAGATGGTAATCATATAATGATATCATAACGCTTTTATTATTCCATTGATTGGGCTTGCAGGTTGGTACTCGAAATTGCTATAATAAACGTTGTGTTGTTGGATGCTCAAGTCCAAATAAACTTGATCCACTGAATTTTCCCAATATTTTAGCTTTATTTCAAACTTCTACAGATGTATTACCTACATATTCGAATAATTTGACATTTTCATGCCATATTTGAATAATACAATCATTTTCTCTTATTTTTTGAACAAACACACATCGTTTTTGAGAATACTTATGAATAAATGAGAACATATAGCCTGGACCTGCTCCTAAATAATTCTCGTTTGTAGATACACCCAGCCCATATATTATAATTGAAAATTTATCAATTTGAATTGTAAATGGACGAAAAGGAATGTTCATAAGTAACTGATCTGTAATATCTTTATTTTTCAAGCCAAATACTAAGTTTCCAGAATAACGCGTGGAATTTTTGAATATTTTTTGATATAATTTACATATTGCTTGGGATGGTGAGTTTTCAATATTACTGCTGAGTTGTTCACTTTGACAAACATAACCAGGGCTTCCAAACTCTTCAGTTACTTGTATTGTAAAGACTCTATTATTGAGTTCTACCTGAGTTTTCATTTTCACGCGAATAGGAACTAAAAAATTTACTTCTAAAGTATTTTCTATAGTTTGTTTTTCCCACCATTTTCGCGTATTTACACCATAATGTAAGTGAGAAACAAGTTCTCCAGTTAAAATAAGTTTTATTGGTATATTGTGACATTTTGACATTAGGAACGCTAAGATTTACGATACATATAAAAAAGGTATAGTTAATTAACCCAGGTATCATGCAGTAGCCTATATATAGTAATCTGCATATGATTAACGAATCACGAATTAATCTCTTTTTTTTCATATAGACCTATTCATTCGAAAAAAAAAGATTAAAATTCCTAGACTATTGTGAAGTAATGATACTACGCAACTATCTCAATTTCACGCTGTTCACATTTAATAAAGTAAGATCCAGCTTTATACCTACCTTCTATTTCTTCATCATCATGACCTAATTTGCATAATGGGTAGATGTAGTCTCCGCATGATGTCTCATCAGCCATCCCATAATAATTGAAATTGTCACTACTACATTCTCTATATAGATTAGGATATTAATCCAATATCTTGTTGCAAAAATAGGATTGGTTATAAGTTGGCTTAGATTGACTAGAAGAGGATACAGATAATACATTTGTTATCTCAACTGAATCTAAGCATTGCTTTTGTGCCTCTGATGCATTAGTTAGATTAGTTTTCGAAGTTTGAGATATAAGTGAAATGCTTACCTCAGCATTTGGTAATTTTTTTGGAACAGACCCCTGACTTTTCTCAAATAGAACTTTAGGTCTCACTTTTTCTGTATTTTTGCATCCAGAATATGAGTTAGGCTTTTTTAGCTCCATATCAGCATAGTCAGATCCACTAAAATAATCCAAAATAATTTGGATTTAAAGCTTAATAAACTTTGAAATAGAATCTGCGCTGTAAAACTAATTCTATCTACTCTTATTTTTTGAATAGTTTGTAGATCTTTATGATCCTTTGGATTCTTTTACATAATATTTCTAATGTTATTCCAGAAAGATGTTTTATTATATCCTAGAATAATTGTTTTCTTGCTGTCTGATCTGAAATATTATCTTTGACAATAATTTCTTGAACGCTCTCTTTGAACTTTTTCCCATATGAGTGGCAACATAAAATCTCTTTCTGTTTAGCTTGTATAGTGTTCTTTCTTTCAATACTTACTTTTAAAAATAAATGAGCAAGCTCAAATTCTATTGTCATGTCAGTTGTAAGTTCCTGATTCTCATCAATAACTTGGATATCATCTTCATCTATCAACTCTGAAGTTACTTCTTATATAAAATCTTAGATTATTGGAAAACTTTGATTTCTTTAAATAGTACTTGAGATGTTATCTCTGATATCGTTTCTCCTAATGATTGAAAATTATTTTTATTAATTTCAGTTTCTGCAGAATCATTGGGATCTTCAAAAAGTATATAAGAAGTATTTTAAGAAATTAAATGTTCATCCTGATCTCAACATAAAAGTACTGACTTATACAAAAACTTCTTCTTCCTGTTTTTCTGTCCTATCATATCACTTACCTTTTTCTTACTCACCAAAACTAAGAATTTATCAATCTTTCTATCCTCTAATGATTTATTAGATATACTAGGCTGTATTACAACGTTAACAATAACTCACTTCTGCTTAATTTTCCTGATATTACAATTGAGTTCTGTAATGAGTTTAGCATTTTCTTTATCACTTTGCTCTAATTTTACAAGTCTGGCCTATTCTCCTCTATAGCCTGCCTTAGATTAGCATTTTCAGCTTTAACCTTGACATTTTTAGCCTTAATCTCAGCATTTTCAACTAAGAGCTTGATGATATATTGTTTTAATGAATCAAGTTCAGATTGCATGTTCAATAATAATTTTTATATAGAACATGATTTATTTAAATGTATTTTACCCAAGTAGGACTTTAGGTCTCACTTTTTTATTCACAATATGTCTCCATATTTCATAATGTATAGCACTTTCAGTTTGAATTCTTTATTAATACAGAAAATAAATTATATGATTTAATGATACATAAACTTGTTCTATAAAGTGAAATGACGCTTTTATATAGATATCCTAATATAATATTTCAACATTAATTCAGTATGAGCGAAATTCAATTTAATCCAATAGTTACACAATTATTTATATTAAATTTACAGTATAATATATATCAAAAATGCACAGTTATATATGTAATACTAAAATTTATCAAGCATTGATTAATAAAACTTTACATAACCTTTCACTAGCATATTTACTTTCGTTTACTTTTTTCTGATCCAGTCTGATCCAATGTTTAAAGGTTTTAGCTATATAGCATATAATACTAATACTTGATAAACCAAAAAGTAATTGAAAAAATTTTATTAAAATTAACAGTATTTTTATTGTAATCTCTTTACCATTGTTCTACATTGAGCAAAGCATTTGTGAATTTGGAAATTATTATTATAAGATCCAAATTATCTATCTCTTCTATTCCATCTTCTTCATCCTCTACATCATCATCAATTTCTTATTTTTCTTCAGTAAATTCATTACTACCATTTTGTAATCTATCTAGAAAAGATTTTACATTATTAAACATACCTCATTTATAATATTGTTTACAATGACTACATCTATTTCTTAAATTATCCAATGATAGCCATGCTCACAAATCAATATTTTATTATCATTACTTAATTTAGTATCACATACATCACAAATATCTAGCTTAAGAAGATGTTCTGTATGATACCCAGCTGGTAAATTTTTAATATTTACCTGTTGATTTAATGTAGTTAAATAATATATTGTATTAGGCTTCTTTTCCCTTTTTCCTTTTATATCAAATACATGGCTATGATTGCAATTTTGGTAAATTTTTTGAAAATGTTGTAATAAAAATAAACTTAATTTATTTATTAAAAAATTAAGTTTAGATAGAGTATAAGGATAATGTCATCGTATTTAGTAAGTCTCTTTAAATTCATCTAGAATATGAAAGTCTTTATAAAATTTAACATTGTTATTTAATATATTTTTTTAAAAAAAGGTTTTAGGAATTTATCAATTACACATGCCTGTTTAATTATATTATCAGTATTAATATTTACAGGTATGCTTTTTCGAATTTTGCTATGCATATTTTCTACTGAATAATCATTAAAATTTAATAAAAACATTTTTAATACATCCAAAAAAGGATGATTAATATCTTTCCAATAGAAAATATCTGACAAAAATACTAATGGTACTTTGTTATAATTTTTACGCTTCTAACATAATGCAAATGTTCATATACAAAAAATGGTTTTAACATACTTGTCAAATAAACCAGAATGAAAAGGTGTTATATATATATCAAGTGTTGCTAAAATCAAGTTATCTAATAAGTCAAGTAGCATTTGATATTCAATATCCTTACATAAAGGTTCAAATTTTATTTTTAATAATTGTTCTAATTTTTATCTAATCATTATATGTTAATTCTAATAATATATTTATTTGCTAAAATTTTGGTTTCTTGACCAATTTTACACATTCTTCAAAAAGAAAATGAAATAAAAGTTTAAAAAATGAATAATACACTAGAAATACTTGTTCTCTACTATTAAGTAATACATGTAAAGGCTCAAGAATCAGAATAAAAGATTGTATGCTAGGCGGAATTATATTTGTTATTTATTCTTATACATACAAATAAACTATTACCTTCAAATAAACAATTGGCCTGACCAATCAGCAACAATAGGAGCTATATAACCATTGAGTATATTGTTATTATTTCTAGAATTATTTTTAAGGCATCTATATAGTCAGTCTTTCATAAAATGTAATTCTTGTTCTTTCATTTCAACTAGATAAATATTATTCATTGATTATTCATCTTTTTTTTCTAAAATAAAATAATCATAACTATATATTGTAAGCAATTCAATACGATTAAAGTTAACAATTTCTGTTTTTTGCTGAATCCATTGAAATTTTTGTTCTGAATATGATTTATCAAAAATTTTATAATATTTATTAATTAAACGATAATTAATATTAGATGTATCTATATTTATGGGATTATAGATTGAATCACCATTATAAATAATAAGAATTCATAAATAACTGATTATTTATTTATATACACAAGTTGCTATATGACGAACTGTTGAAAGTCAAATAGTATCTAATCTTCTTTTTTCTTTAATTGAATGAAAATCATCTATATAAATATATATAAAAATTACACTGATAAAATAAAAAATAAAGCATTAACATATAATTACTTTAAAATTACATATTTTAATACTATTTACATTTTTTTGAAAAAATTCTTTTATACTTGTTTTATGATTTTATACAATTTTTGTTTTATGTATATTAATTATTCTTGAATATACTGATATTCTGATTTTATGCATTACATCTATAGATTTATTAGTTAAACCAGTTGAATCTAAAAATAAGTTAATATCTAATATAAATTCATTAGCAAACATATTTCATTGTACAGCTATAATATACACTACCTACCCAAAAGTTTAGGACCACCCGTCAAATTAATAAAAATCACGTTTTTTTATCGATCATTATTTTATTATATTACTGAAAAATTATGTACGATAATTTCATTAAATAAATTATAATTTTTTGCTATTAAATAATAT
>CAJVPQ010003096.1:0-11923 GCA_910591825.1 Funneliformis caledonium
TCTCATATCTTTAAATTCAGAGGTTCTTATACAAGTAAAGAAATAATTAATCAGTAATTAATAGATTAGGTATTACTTTTAAGTAGCTATAGTAATAATAGATTATATTATACTATTACAGTACTATCTAATCAAGCTATCACTAAGAGTAGAGGGTTAGATTCAATTCTTAGATAAATTTGATGATATAGATACAAAATCATTATCTATGTAAAGAATCTGATCTTATAGTTTTAAAAGTTATTAATAGAGTAAAATCTTATAAATTAAATTAGTAAAAATAGGATGTAACAAGTTCTATAGTTAAAGTAAGTTTTTTATTCAAGGTAATAGTATTCTGTAAGCTAGTGAGTCTGTGATGGTAGGTTAAGTTATTTTAGGTAGTCTTTACTAAGTAACAACTATCTGAAGATATGCTTCTAGAGTAAGGTTACCATACCTTTAAATAAGAATTAGAAACCTATAAGAGCTTCTTTAAGGATAAATTTACTTAGTAAATAAGATTTTACTAACTAACTCTTCCATTATCATACATTATAAAAAAATCTTTTTTTTAATAAAAAAACACTCTTATTTTATTTAAAATTTTGGATTTCAAGATTTTAATCTTTTAAATTTTAGATTTTGAGATTTTGGATAACATTCATAAAAAAAGATATTAAATATATTTAAAAATTAAAATTTACAAAAATAAAATAATTACATTTATAAGAGTTCTTACAAGTTAAAGTATTTAAAAAATAAGGTTGTTTTTTTAAAGATTATGTTAAAAAAAATAAAAGTGTTTTTTTTTGAAAAAAAAAAAAAAAAAAAGATTGGAAAATTGATTTTCAGTATAACTATAATTAATCGTACAACTGTAATTAATTATGCAACTGTAATTAATTGTGCAACTGTAATTAATCATCAAATTAAAAATTTTCAAATCATTTCGCATACAATTTTTTTACAGAAAAAGCAAAAGAAAAATAACAAAATAACAATCACATATAAAAATAGATCAAAAGTTTTATTACACCATCACATATTAAATTAATTTAAAAATTATGTGTTAATTTTATTTATATGTCTTAATTTAAAAGGTATAATTATTTTTTTTGGATTATATTTGACATCATACATATTTCCAAAAATATGTTTCTACTATGCAAACTAATTACTGAGTTTGATAATTTTTATCTCTTCTATGCAAATACATATCTGACTATATTAAAATTTTGTTATCTGCTACGCAAAATTTTAGGTAACTTAATCAAAAATTTTCTATGTTCAATAAGCAATCTCAAATCTAACATATACATATATTGTTCAGGGTCCTGTTTTATCATATCCCTTATTATAATTTTAATATAGTTTGTCTAAGTTTTGACTGTTATTAAGGGTTTCGTCTCTCATCTATAAATATAATATATTTAAATTATCCTTCTAAATATATTAAATAGATTTAATTAAGATGACTTTTTTCATCTTTAAGATAATAATAATAAAATCTGTATAATTATTAAAGATATAAGAATAGCTTTATATAATTTATATATTTCTTTTACATTTAATAATTAATATATTATTTATCTAAAGTATAACTAAGAATATTTTTAATTAGACTTATTTTAATATAATGTCTGTTTATTCGCACACATGATTAACTAATAAGATATATTATTATATTATCATATAATCTAATTTTCAGATATAATTATTCTTAAATTAAATAATAAAAATTTGAGTTATTTTTTTATGATACATTTAAATATTATAAATTAACATTTTAAATATTATAATAGTTTTTATTACTTAGTATATTATAATATTATTATGATTATTATTAAATTATAAATTACTGTTAATATTAAAAAATTATTAATATTTTTAGCTTTAAAATAGATGTCATTACAAATACAGAAAATGTTACATAGAAATTATCAGACAATAATATATATTAATAATCAATAACTACTGTGATAAAAAATCAGAAAATATTAAAATTTTACGTGATTTACTTGATCAAATAAATTTATCTAATTCTTCTAATACTTCAAATTTTATTTATACTTATAATAATGAGTAATTTCCTATTTTTAAATATCTTCATTATTTTATTATTTCTTCTATTTTTATTATTATCTTTATTTATTTTACATTTTATATCTATATTTTTTGATTTTATTATCATAATATAATTGAAGTTTACAAAAATAGTTAGTTTATAATATAACAGAATAGTTAACTATAGCAAATTAATTTTATATAAATAAAATAGCTTTTTGTTTAAGTTGTAAATTAATTTTTTATAAGTTGTATAATTCTTTTATAAGTTAAAAAACTCTTTTATAAGTATGAGTTTTAATATTATAAAGAAATCAATTTAAATTTACACAAATTACTTTTTCTTTTAATGTTATTCTTTATCTAAAGTTTGTTGTAATACTTTACATTAATTTTTTATTATTATAAGTTTTATTAAATAATCTTAAATTCTAAGACATAATAAATTGTAAAATTAGTTTAAATATAACAAATACCCATAAGACTTAGAAAATATCTTAAAGTTATAAATTCTAATAAGTAAAATTAATCATTGCAGCCTTTTTGACTTAGACATTAAGATAACTAAAAATGAATCCAATAATACTATATAATTATTATTAATATTACAAATTTATTATAAAAAAATTACTGTTAATACTGCAAATTTATATGATTTTATAATTTATTACAATTTTATCAATTATCATTAATACTATAAAATGGATGTCATAAATACAATGTATTATATGTTTACTTATATATCTATTATTTATTCTTAATTTGTTTAATGAATGATTTCTAATTCATTCATTTTTTGTTTTGGATTTACTAATGGTTTCTATTTCTTAGTATTAATAAAATTACTTATTATTAGTTTTTCAGATAAAATAAATTTATATAAATTTACATAGATTTGTAATAAATTTACATAAAGTAATATCATAAAACTACACTTTAAAAATCTATATAGTAATAAATAATATTTTATAAAAAAGTATAATAAGTATACTTTTGATATTTATATTATTTTTATAGAATATTTAAAACAATATTAAAATACTTGGTTTGGGCAGTATAATCCTCTGATTTAAATCCAATTGAAATAAAAGAGACATGCAGAATCTTTTATAAGATTTGGTTGAATTGCATGCAAAAAGAATTATTGGCTAATCATCACGTGATCATAAAGTGCTGGTGATAAATTGTATGGGATTCGAGGTTTTTGCCTGATTGACGATTATTTTCCTTTTTTTTTTTTAAAAAAAAAAGAATGATACTTAAATTATTTGTAACTGGAGGTTCGGGATATTTAGGACGTAATTTTATTCAATATGCTTTATCACAAAATGAAAATATTAATATAAATGCTTTGTCTCGCTCAAGTGTTTCTGATGAAATAATATTGGAAGCTGCCGGAAATATTGATAAAGGTCGTGAGAGAATAAAAATAATTCGAGGTCATATGAATGATGAAAACTCACTAAAAGAAGGGTTAAATGGTGTTAATGTTATAGTTCATATGGCTGCTAAGGTATGCATACCATTTTAATTTTTATTATTCTAATTATTATTATTAAACAAAATTACTTTTTTTCGCGATTAGGTTCAACCATATGGATATTATGAAGAGCATGATAAAATAAATGTTCTAGGAACATCATTATTACTTTCACTTGTTGAATCTTTACCAACATCTAACAAACCTCGATTTGTTCATATATCTTCCTTTACCGCCCGTTTAAATGATCATTTTCCTATAGATTCATTACCAGATTGGGCACCATATTCTAAATCAAAATGTCATTCAGAGAAAGAAATTTTAAAGTCATCATTTGACGATATTATTATATTAAGATTAGGTTGGTTATGGGGTAGAGATGATAATGTATTAGTACCAATGTTATATAATTTATGTAGAAATCCTATTTGGAAAATTATTCCAAAAAGTCAAACATTATCAATTACTCATATTACAAATGCCTGTGAAGCAATTTATCTTTCTTGTATTACTTCAAATAAGAATTCAAAAAGAGTTTATGAAATTGAGGATAATGAAGGAAAAGTTGAAATGGATGATTTTTTAGAATTTTATGTTGGTTCAACTTATAATATCAATCCTTCTAGACCTTCTAAAACCTTTAGAGCGCCAAGATGGCTGGTTTGGGTTTTTTTTACTTTTGTTGAATCTATACCTTTACTTGGCTATAGTAAGACTTGGATTTTTGATGGTATGAATAGAGAATGTTCACTTTGTCTATATAAAGATTATCAATTAGATAGTGCTAAAGCTAAAGAAGAAATTGGTTACGCTGGTATAGTTTCAAGAGAACAAGGAATTTTTGAGTTGGCTGAATTGGCTAAAAAAAAATTTCGAACTACTTGAATCAAGAAATAATGTTCGATAAATAAGTTGTTTAATTGGATTTTTTCATTTCTATACAATTTTTGACAAAATAAAATAAATTGTAGATGTTTTAAAATAATATAAAAATAATAAATTCCTGGAATTTTAATTATTGTAGTTTGTAAATATATATGTAATTCAATTATAATAGAAAAAGATTCTCAAAAAAAAAAAAAAAAAGTTTCCTATTGTTTCTAAAGAAAACAATATAAAAATTTCAAAAAAAAAATATATATATCTCAAAATTTTTTTTTTTTTTTTTTTTTTTTTTTTTGTTATTAATATATTAAATAATATATATATAAAAAAAAGGTAAAAAAAATAATAATAATAAAAAAAAAAAAAAATAGTCCGTAAGAAAAAAATTATAAATAATTATATTGTTATTTGTTAATGCCAAAACTATTATTATTGTGTAAAGTTTAAACGAAAATTATTGAAAAGAAATGATGCAATTATTAACTGAATAAATTTGACTTAATTTCTTTTATGGAATAAATCCTCCACTTGTACCAATGGTCAAATATCCTCCCTTTCCTTTTAGATCCAATTTGTCAAGAAGGGTGTGATACAAAAATTTGTAACCCCAAAGGTTACCTTTCATTCTCTTAATATCAACAATATATAATCCAGGAAGATTTTTAATACGACACAATTCAACGGCAAATCGAATTTCTTCACCAGAATCTACGGTTGGATCACCATATAAAATTTCTGGAGTAGTTAAAATTGAATTTGAATGATTATTAATCGGTAACGGTGTACCGTCGTTCGGACTAGTTACAGTCATAACGGGACCAAAAGTTGGACTATTTGGAACAGAAGGTGATCCTCCATTGTTAGTATTACTATTGCTTTTTGTCGAAATCATTGGAACAGATAGTACATCATTCGTTACATTTGTGGGTAAATTATATTTATTACTATGCGCTAGTGATGATGTTGACGTTGACGTTGATGAAGCTAATTGATTTGTGTTATTAGAACTCGTACGACGCAGTAATGTTTTCAAAGGGCCTGTCGAATATTTTCTTCGTTTCTTTTCGGCTAGGAGGTCTATGATTCCCTCAGAATTTTCCAAGGTTGCTAAACTGTCTTTTTCTTTATTTTTTTGACTTCTGAAAGTCTCTTTACCAACTGGTTTACCATTATCAATAACTTTACGTCTGCGTCTGATGCATCTAACTTTGAAATCACCTTCACGCTTAATTTCAATACCCATGCTAACTAAAGTTTGTTTAACAACTATGAATACTTCGTATGGTGGTCGAGATGTCAAAGCTAATTGATCTACGGCACCATGGTGTACTCGGAGTTTTGAATCCACGTTACTATTAGTGGTCATCATAGATAACCGTGATGATGGACTATTAACATTGCTATTTGGTTGAGTTACAACCACTGAAGGATTATTCTTTTGTCGTTTAGATTTAATCTTTGAACGACGCGAAGACATATCATTATTAAGATTGTTGGTTTGTTCATCTTTGGCTGGTTCACGTCCAGTCTCATGAAGTAAATCATCTTGTTTAGCTATAATAATAATAATAATAAAGAGAAATATTATATACGTGATGATAGAGTCAAAATGAAAAAAAATATGCCGCTTTTCATATATACATTATATAATATTGCTATACTATGTAAAAACCCGAACTTACCCAAAGATTTTCTTCTGAACCAATCCATAACTTTTTTTGCGGCATTAGAACTACCGGCTGACGTACCAGTGGCGATTTTTCTCTTATCTTTAACTGGTACATTGCTACCTGATACAACACTATGCGTCGATTGACTTGCTGGCCCCTTTAATGTGTCAACCATTAAACTCAAAGCTTTTCTCTTACTAGGACGTCTTTTACTCTTTGAATCACTGATATCATCAATTGCACTAGTTGAATCTGATGCTGTATCCGAAGGCATATCATGATTTACAGGTAAATGAGCTGATTGTGAAATTTGTGGAGTTGAAGGTGATAATGTGTCAGATCCTTTTTTAATGTTAGAAGTATCAACAGAAACGGGTGAAGTAACATTTCCATTGCCCAAAAATTTGAAAATTTTTTCTGACGAAAGTCCTCTTTTATGTTTCTTTTGACCATTGGAAATAGTAGGTGGCAAAACAGGAGGTAATGACTCGCGACGACCCGGAATTGGTGGAAGAGGAATTGAAGGTGGTGTACTTATGGGTGAGAGTGTATGAATTTTGGGTGAAGTTATTTCGGATCGATTATTATTAGTTTGTTTGTTTGTTGAATTAGAATTTTTCTTTTGCGAAGGTGTCGATACCAAGTCTTGCGAGCTGGATGGAGGACCATGAACAGTAACGGGTCTTGTACGTGGAGCATCTCGTTTCTTAGGAGTTTGAGAAGAACTCTTTTGTATTTCCATATGTGGGGGTTCAAGTTGACCATTCGACGGTACAGTAAGGTTGTTTTTAACGTTATTAACTCTTGTCTTATCTTCGCGTTGATTATTATTAGGATCGCTCTCAAATAATGTAAATAATCCGGTACTAGCATTTGCAGAAGTTTTTGTACTTGTAGTAGTTGTTGATGAAGTTCCTGATGGGGTCGATATGCAGTTACTTTTATCTGAAGTAGTATTATGAAGCTTTTCACTATTAGAATTAAGGTCTAGTGAATTTCCAGAGACATTATTCTTTTTATTATGTAAAATTTTTTCTTCCTGTTCTTGAGGTAGAATCATATCCGATGTAGCTGTCGGTAGTGGATTAGCACCAAGACGTGTACCATCAACAAATAAGAAATCTTCGTCTGGATAATCTGCATAGCCTACAGGGTTATCAGGATAATCATATTCTACTTGAATTGTGTGTCTCTTAACAGTAGGCACTGTGTTAACAGGAGCAGTACTTGGCTGCTCTGCCATATAATCAGCCGTTAAGTAGCTATTAGAAGCTGAAATTCCAGAAGGGAGATAAGATTCTGGGGGTACTAATGAAGGTACAGGGTTAGCAGCAGCCTAATTTTGAAATTTATTTTAATTAGTAAATGATTCTTTATATTCTTTGAATGAGTTTCACATTAAGAAGTACCTCCAATTCTTGAATGGAATAATCAAAAATAGACGCGTATGGCGCTAACCATCTTAAAAAAAGAAAATAATTTAAATGATTGTATGTATAAATTAATATAAGTTATCATAAAATTTATCCAGTTATTTACCGATGAGACATGATAATTTTCATATCACATCTTTTTGTTGGATCAGGAACCAACATTTTCCTGAGTAAATCTCTTGCATCGGGGCTTACATAGTCAGGAAATACCAGTGGTGTATTAATGATATATTTATAAAGTAAATTTATATTGTCCCCGTCAGGGTTTTGGGGGTCATCATCGAATGGAAGATATCCTGATAACATTGCGTACTATTTATTTTCCATCAATCAAAAGATTTTTAATTAACATAATGCGTAACACATTAGGAATAAATAAAGATGATACGATGTTGAATAAATACCAAAATTACACCACAGCTCCAGATATCTACTGCACTTCCAACATATAACCCTTCGCTAATTACCAATTCCGGGGCCGCATAACAAGGACTACCACAAGATGTAGCCATTAAATCGTCATGTGCTCCATTAAATTGATTGGCGAATCCAAAGTCTGTAATAATAATATTACGGTTACGATCTAACAAGAGATTTTCCTATTAAAAAGATTTTAAATTTTTTTCTAAATTATCAAAAAGAATTATAATTTCAAGATTTCAAAATTTTCGAAATAATTTGGCTTACTAGTTTTAAATCACGATGTACGATATTTTTTTGATGTAAATAATTCACACCACTTATGAGTTGTGCAAATAATCGACATGCATCTCGTTCCTTGAGATATCGATGTGCTAATATATGATCAAATAATTCGCCACCTATTTATTGGAGGTTCAATTTACACAACATGTTTAATTCATTGATATATATGATGCCGCGTACGCAATAAAGCAAAGCAAAGCTACGTTTCAAACTAATCCTAGCTACTTACCAGAGGCGTACTCCATGATTATACCAATATAACGATCTGTTTCAAATACATCATATAATTTTACGATATTTGGATGCATTACACCCTAAAAATTTAAGATTAGCCAAAGTTAGTTTTAAGATTATATATACATATATATAAACGACAAAACGAAAATTTAACGATTTGTACCCGTAATACTCCAATTTCTCTCTCAATTTTTGTTAGTCTGGATGGCGTATCAACTGATTCTTTACGAATAAGCTTAATTGCAACCTAACAAAAATAAATTAACAATGTGTTAATTGATGTTTCTAGATATGTTAATTTTTTACTGCAATCGATTGAATGCTACAAAGTATTTGTAATTCATGGCCTTAGAGATCTTACCTCTTCACCTGTGTCCACATGCATCCCTAGTTTTACTTTACCGAATTCACCTTCACCTAAAGTCTGTAACAAAAGATATGGACCAAACATGTTTCCTCTTCGAACAGAACTTTGAGGTATTGGTGGAGGAGGCTGTTGTATAATATCTGGATATCTAGGGTAATTTATCGGTACAGGCGTCGACACGGGACGGTTCCTTGCAGACTGCTGCTGAACATGTTGATGCTGAGGATGTTGAGGAGTTTGTAATTGATCATTATGAATTGTTGCTGCCATAAGATAAATTTATTGGCAAAGTTGATGAGATAAAAATGCGGAAAAGGAAAATTTTGTTTAAAATTAGAATAGCCTATATTTTATTATTAAAAATCTTTGTGAGAGTGGTATTGGTATAAAACGTGTTGTATATAGGACTTTAAAACCCGAAAAGAAAAAACAAAAAGAACGCGGAACAAATGGATTAACCGAGGTTTCTTTGATAACTTTGGTTTGGCTTGGTTTATTTTTTGTCTGGAGAGTCTGACTTTTGGGGCGGAGTGGTCGGACGGAACAGACTATGAGAAGGGACCGTGTTAGTAAACGTACGTATGGTAATTGAGGTATCACCAACAAATATAAACAAGAAACTTGTCAATTATAGAAAATAAAAAATTACTAGTTCACAATCATGCCAAGTTATGTTACTTTTTATTATTGTACATTGTACAATTTTTATTATCGAATCTAACCTACCTAATTTCAAGCAACTTTAAAATCAAATTTTGATAGATTAATTTTGGGCGGAATTTACAAGAAAAAAAAAAAAAAAAAACCAAATATTTGGAATAAAAGGAGGTTATTTATAAGAGTTATTATTAATGTGCGTTTTTAATGTTTCGGAAAAAGTATATTATAATAATATATTTGACTCCTTAATTTGAGAATTACTGCGCCTTTAACTACATTTTAATAGGTTCTTTAAATGAGATTTTCATGATACCTATTTCAACACAAGTGTGTAATGTGATTGTGGTTCGATTTATAAATTTTCCGTTTAATTAAAATTATGCAATTAATGCTTCATAAGTTGCAAATCGTATATTTATTTGCAACTTATAATCTTTTCAGGCCGAGAAATTAATTTAGGATTCAATTCAGATTGTTTCAACGGTTATTATTCCTTTAGTTTATAATAAAATATAAAAGATTCTCTAAATTATACCTAAAACCTTATTTATTTTGCTTTAAAATAAACTTTGATATTTAGTAATTTCAAAAGTCACGGGACGGCCGATCATTTTGCAGATCGATAAAAAAACTTTATCGCTACGTTGTATTCCGAGTATAACCCACAAGTATATGTGGATATTATCGGATGTCCCGTGACTTTTGAAATTAGCCGTAAATGATGCTGACATTTAATTCTAATAATTGTAATAAATAAAGTTTTAATATTTAGTTATATATTTATAGAAGTTATTTAATAATATTACAAATGAAAGGGCATATTCTTTATAAATGCTTAGAATATTAAAATTAATTAAAAAAAAACTTAGAAGCATATATAAGTAAAATATTTAATATATTTATTATAATTATTTATAATTTAACTTAAAGATATAAAAAATTGATATTAAAGAATTTAATATTTATATATTAATAATAATTTTAAGTTTATAATTAATAAGTTTTATAATTTTTTTAAAATAAATAATGTTTACATATTACTATTTAATTGGACTATAATATAAATAAGCATTTTAAAAAAATATAATTCTGATTTTCTATTTTTTTTTATAAGAACCTACTTATTTATAGCTATTTATATTCAATAGTCCTATAAAATAAAATTAAAATATAATAACTTATTTTTAAATAAAATAATTGTTAATAAATTTTTAATCTTATAACTTATAATAAAAAAAGTTTAAATTAAAATTAAAATTAAATTAATAATCCCAAATAATTATATTATATATTTATAAAGCTTTTTATAATAAATTTTATTTAAAATTTTAAGTTAACTAATTATTTAAAATTAATTTATATTTATATTTAATAAATATTATTTTAAATATATTTGATAATTGATTTTTCATTTAAATAATTATTATATCTAAAAAAATATATCAAAAAATTAATTGATGATTATAAACTATAAAACATATTTATTATAATAAAATTGAAAAAATTTATAAATTAAAATCAATAAATCTAAATATAGATTAATAATTAATGATAAATAAGCATCATATAGTTATAATTAATTTTAATATTATTAAAAATTAAGTTATAATTGATTGTAATTAATGATAAATAAACATTATAAAATTGTAATTAATTGAAATATTATTAAAATTGAGTTGTAATTAATTATAATTATTATAAATAAACATTATAATTCTTAATTAGTTACTGCATAATTTTAGACAAATTTAAATAATATTATAAAATTAACAATATTTTCATTTATATTATTTTATATTACTATAAATTTATCTAATATTATAAAATTATTATAAATAAAATTTTATTAGATTTTATTTAACGTAAATATAAATCTTATAAAATTACCTTATATTTATTCTTTATATAATAGAAAAATATTTTATATAAATAAAAAAAAAGTTAAATAATAATTTAATTATAATTTATATAAGCTTTAATAATATTTTCAAAAATAATTATTTTTATTAATATTATCAAAACCTTTAACTTTACTTAATATTAATTAATTATATTATAAATATATTTATTAATATTATATTTTCTTTTCTATAATAAAATATTCTTCATATTTATTTTAATATTAGTTTTTTAAAATTAAAAAATAATTATTATAATCATATTTTTTAAATAGAATAAATTTATTTATTCTAGATGTGATATTATTACTCCCTTTTATAATTTGTATCACTTTTTTATTTTTTGTATATATTCTGAAGACTTAAAAATTTTTTCATATGTGAAACCCTATTTGTCATATATATTAGTATTATATAGTTTAAAGTTAAGTTAAGATTAAGATTAGAATTAGGGTTAAAGTAAGGTATATACAGTCCCCAGCAAAAAGAATGGCGGAAAGTTTTTTTTGAATAATAAAAGTTTTTAATAAATAACTTTCAAA
>CAJVPQ010003097.1:0-11921 GCA_910591825.1 Funneliformis caledonium
AAGAAAAATGGATTTTATAGGCAAGAGCAGCTAATAAAAATATTAGTCATATTAAAACTACAATGATCATTGAGTCTCATTGGCGACATATTAAACATGATCATTTATACAAGTTTCATAAACCATGAGTTGACCATTTGTGTTATATTTTTGTTAAAAAAGTTATTAATCAACAATTGTATCGAATTCAATTACTTCAACAAGGCCATTACACAATACCATGGTGAAAAAAGTTTAAAAAAGAATGGAAAAAACATGAAAAAAACAAATAAATGGCAAATATTTTACAGATCTGGCTAAATGGATATGTGCATGTCCTATATATATTAAAAGTCATTTTTTTTTATGTAAACATTTAATTAATTCTGTTGAAAAGACTGATGCAATATTTTTTAAAAAGGTAAAAAATAATTATTTTTAATATTAATATATGTATTATTATTTAATAATTTTTTTTACATTATAGATGCAAAGAAATGGAAATTATTCATTAATTTCATCCTATGAAGGTGAACTGGTAAATATATTTTGCTTGGAAAATTCTTTAAATTATAAAACTACAAGTATTCCGTTAATTTAAGATTCAATTATTGAGCATGAAGAAAATTATATTATTGAAAGTGATGATGAAAAACAGCATATATGCGAAAATGATTTAGCTTATCTACACAGAATATTAGATAAGGTATTTAAAATTGTATATATATTTAAGTGTATTTTAATTTTATTAATATTAACATCAATTTTTAGACCAAGGAATTGTTAAACCAATCATGTAATAAGTCAAAACAGTATTTATGGCTGAAAAATGTCCGTTCAAATTTTAAATTATTAGAAAAAATGAATGATAATATTATGGCATTAGAAAATCGTCGAAGTATGCTAAAAACTTGAAAAGATTTTAACAAAAATACAATGTATTGGAAATAAAAATATTGCAATAAAGTTTTTTAAGTAGCCAGGCAATTAAAATGAATAAATACAAGTGTCTTGCTTTTCTACATTACAAATATTATGATCGTATTTTTTTTTTGTTAAAAATTTATAATTACCAAAAATCGATATCTGAAATCACATACTACCCGTAAAATCTGTCCAGCTACTATTTTTTCAGGGGACGCTAGGGTTATTCACCTATATCACGTTATAAGTATCACATGCATATCATGCACATTTCGGTGGTATTTTTTTCCTTTAGTAATGTGTAACTAAACTAAAACGCTGATTTTCTATAAAGAAACAAAGTAGACAAAATTTTTTTACTTTTAAATATCTTTTATTATTTAGCTTAGCAAATCATATCAAAATCAGAAACAAAAAATGATAAATGCATAAATATGTTAAAAACGATTATTTCAAAAGATAATATTAATATCTTAATTAATAAATTATTCATATATTTGAATAAAATGCAAGGTAACGTTTTTAACAAAATGAAGCATTTTAATAAATGTATTGCTCTTACTACTCTATCAACCGATATCATATTTAACTGGCTTACAGAAAATCAGAATGAACAAAAAAATGGTTTTTACTTAGAATTTTTTCTTTTTACAATATTCTCGATTTAGAAGAAAATAATGGTGAAGAATATAAATGCTTTACAAAAACAGCATCAATTTATCCTATTGCACAACTATATTTAGGTAAAAGCTATAAAAACGGACTTGGAATCAATAATCTATTAGCAATTAATTGGATACAAAAATCAGCAGTAAATGGAAATATTATTGCACAATATGAACTTGGCTATTCATATTTCCAAGGTGAAAGAACAGAAAAAAATTTAAAAAAGGCTTTTGATTGGTATCAAAAAACTGCAGAAAATAGAAATGAAAATGCAATGTATAATTTAGCTTTATATTATGAAAATGGTGAAGAAATAAAAATGAATTTAAAAAAGGCCTTTTATTGGTATCAAAAAGCTGCAAAGAAGGATGATACTGATGCTCAAAATAGTCTTGCAATTTTATATGAAAATGGAATAGAAACAGAAAAAAATTTGGAAAAGACCTTTTATTGATATCAAAAAGCTGCAGAAAATGAAAATGAAAAAGCAATGTATAATTTAGCAATATGTTATGAAAATGGTAAAGGAACAGAAAAGAATTTAAAAAAGGTCTTTTATTAGTATATGAAAGCTGCAGAAAATGGAAATGAAAATGCAATATATAATTTAGCTTTATATTATGAAAATGTTAAAGGAATAAAAAAGAATTTAGAAAAAGCATTTTATTGGTATCAAAAAGCTGCAGAGAAGAATGATACTGATGCTTAAAATAGTCTTGCAATTTTATATGAAAATGGAATAGGTACAAAAAAAAATTTGAAAAAAACCTTTTATTGGTATCAAAAATTTGCAGAAAAAGGAAATGAAAAAGCAATGTATAATTTAGCAATATGTTATGAAAATGGTAAAGGAATAGAAAAAAATTTAGAAAAAGCATTTTATTGGTATCAAGAAGCTGCAAAAAATGAAAATATTAAAGCACAATTTAACCTTGCATTTTGTTATTTTAATGGTAATGGAATAAAAAAGGATTTAGAACATCTCTTTCTTGGTTTAAAAAGGTATCTAAAAACAAAGAAATAATATAAGATTTTTATATTAAAAATTCAATTAAAAAGATTATCTCAATAGAAATTATGATTGATCTGGAAAATAATACTTATAATATATTTTTTTTTTAATAATAATTTATTATATATTTATTTTTATAAAATTATTAGTTAGATCAGTAAAAAAAATTTTTATATTCGTATAACATAAAATTTTAAAATTAACATTTATCTGAAAGGTTTTTCATATATAAATTATTTTATATGCATTTTTATATAATATATACAGTAATTTTTTTGATATTTTAGCAATCTCAAATATAAAAATAGAAGATATTAATAATTAAAATAGCAAAAAATGATGATGTAAAAAGAATTTTTTAAAAATATAAAAATTTGATTATAAAGTATATATAGCAATCTTATAAAAGTTTCTTATTATTTGTAATTTATTTGAAGATATTTACTTTTAATATAAAAAAAATACTATAAGATAAATATGATAAATTTACTAAAGTTAATATAAATAAAGTATATTATTATTATTATAAATAATATTATATAACAGTTTTAAATAGAAGAAGTATAATAAGAATATTAAATTTTAAGTAACAAAAAAATCATAAAAATAATATATAACAAATTCGTATTATTTACTATAAATTTACTTTTACTTTTACTTTTATGAAAAATTAAAATTTAAAAAAATTTTTTTTTAAATTAATTTTATAAATACATTGTTATTATAATGGTATAGTAACTTTAATTAAAGTTTCAAAAAGGTAAATAAAACTAAAACAATTACTTAAGAAATCACAATGAAGATTCATAATAATATTAAAAATTATTCTCAATATAAAAACATGTAAGATAAATATAAAGATATTTTAGAGATTATACTTTAAAAACTTTAAATCAATATAGCGAATCAATATAATATCATATAAAGGGTTTACTAATAATAATTAAGAGTATTACAAGAAAACAAAAGGATTACAAATAATTTACAAATATTTCAAAGAGTTGCGAAAGATAAGTTTTATACTTGATTAATTATACTTCTTTATTAATATAATATGTAAATTTAGTACCTAAAAGATTGTCATCTTATCAGTTACCTTTATCAGAAAGGTAATAAGACTTAATAAAAATATAAAAATATTTATACATGTTGAATAATTAATAAAAAAAACTAATTAAATATATCAAAGAAATAAAATTGCCACTTTGCTAAGCAATAAAGTTATTATATTAATAAAATTATTAGATTTACAGATAACTAAATAGATATCTATGATTTACGTGATTACCAAGAGTAATAAAATTGATATCTAGAGATTTATATAATGATTGATGGTAATAAAATAGACAAAATGATCTTCTTAAAGATCTATATAACAATAAAATTAACTTTCTAATCTACCAATTAAATTTATCTAAAATTTTACCTGTTACACTATGTATAATATTATAATAGCTTTTATTTTAATCTTATCAGACAAGTTCTCGAATGCTAATTTTTAAATATACCTTTTTCCAAAGTCCATATGTCTGAATGTAAAATTTCTAAACTGAATATTTTACTGAAAAGTATAAATTTCTAAATGCCAATTTCCCTAATTCTATTTTCCTGAATAAATTTTTCCTGAATTTAATTTTTTTAATTCTGAATTCTAACATCTTGGACATCTAATTTCCCAAATTCTAATATTCTAAATATCTAATTTCTCAAATTTCAATTTCCTGAATACCAAATTTCTAAATCCCAATATCTTCTAATATTCAAAATAGATTTTTTCCTAAATTAACCAAATTTTAACACTTTGAATAAAATCCACAAAATACAAATATTTTTAGAAACTGTTAAATAAAATTTATCCTATAAAATAAAATATAATCAAGTATAGGATATGCGAAGAAGACAGTTAATTTAGTTTTTAAAATAGTTGTGAAGATGAGCTGAATAAGCTCTTATTACTACAAGAGCATTTATCATAATGCTTAAAGCTATCAACAGAAAAATATAAATTAGCTGAAGAATAGTAAATAATGTGAGATGAATTTCTCATTGATTTTGAAAAGTAAAATGAATTCATTATGATACAAATTGAATTTATTAATATAATTTTAAATTTAAATGCTTTTTACAATTTTAATAAAGCTGATATAGTAGAGTTTAAACTTTATGAAAAATAAAACATTTCTTGTGTTTTTATTATATTGAAATATAGCTCTAACTAAATGTTTTAGAATTTTTTGAAATAAGTCTTAGGATCAATTCTTTTATTATTTGAAATAATCACTGGTGCATATGTTATTATTCTTTGTAAGTATATTATGCTAACTATAAGATGTGCATTTTTAAACTGTGATAGCATATTCTAAGGGAATAATGCTTACTCATATAAAATAAAACTTGTAAAGAAGTTTTATGCAAAAAATATTTTATATATTCTTTCATGTTCTCTTAATATCTAGATCTCAAGCCTATTAAGAATCTATAAGCTAAAAGTCAAGAAAAGCATCAGTGAAGGAAAAATTTGCCTTCTAACCTTGCTCAACTTGATCGATATATTATGAAAGCATGAAAACAAATTCTGATACAAACTATCAAAAATTTGATCAATAGTATATTACAAAGAATTTAGACTATAATTGAAGCAAATAAAGGCTTGATTAAGTACTAATTATTTAATACAAAATGTAGTATATCGTATATTAATAAATAAATTAATAAATATTTTTAATAAAATTTAAAATTTTAAGTTTTATATTGAACTAAAAAGATATTTTATATATAGGAGCTGATATATCATTAAACTTTTCTAAAATATGCATATTATGTAGAGATAAAGCTGTATTTTTCAGAAATAAAAATGATTCTATTGGATTCTTATCATAATTATTATCTTCTAAAACTTTACTTAAAAAATGTGTTTTTAATTTGAAGCAAATTTTTACTTTTACTTTTCCTTTTATATACATATTCACATTCATAGTCTCATCTTCACTTGCATTTATAAATTTTGAATTATTTTTATTTTTCAAATAAATTTTTTTTGATAGCTTATTCACGTTCACAAATTTGAGCTATTTTAAATTATAGGATATTTGTATTTATAATTATAATATTTTATTCATTTAATATTGCTTTAAATTTTTTTAAAAAAATTTTTGTTATTAATTGTTTATATTATATATTTAATTTAATAAAAGTTAATTTATAATTTTATATTACAATATACTTTTTTATATATTATTATTTTATATATTACAAATTTCTAAAAATAATAAATAAAAAAAACTTAATTTATTATTATTATACTTAGACTTCTATATATATTATATATACTATTTATGTATTTTTAAATATTTTTATTATTTATAATAATTAGGCTATATGATATCATATATATTATTTATATATTATATTTTAAAAATCTTGATATACAATGAATTACTAAAAATGAAAAATAAAGAAAAGTTAATTAATTAATTTATTATTTATTATAATAATTAGACTATTATTTTATATATAGTTTTATTTATATATACATTTTATATTTTAATATATTATAATTAAACTACTATATTATATTATTTAATATAAAAATTTAGTTTATGCTAAATTATTTATTTCTTTGTTATTATTTTTAGTAATAAATTGATTGCATAAATAAATTCTTTTTCTGTTTCTTTTAGCTGATAAAATATTTCAGAATCATTATATTTTATTTAATCTATATTATTCTTTATTAGATAACATCATAATAATATATCCTTACAATTATCAAATAAAAGAAAAAATATTTATAGTAATAATAATTATATGATGTACGAACTGGATAAAAATTATAGTGAACTTGATGAATCTGATTTAAACAAATATAAACTTAATAAATATAATAAACTTAATAAAGAAGATGAATTTAAAGAAGAAGAACCTAATGCTGATATCAATAAACTAAAAATGAATTATATGATAATGAAAAATATGATGAATTAGATGAAAATAAGAAATATGATGAACTAAATAAAAATGAAGAAGTAATTATTGATAAACCTTTATAAAGTAAACAAATACCACATATTGGTAAGGAATTTGCTTTATATTATAATAATAATATGAAAACTTTAATATTTTGCTAAATCTAAAAACATAACATCTGTAAGTTACAACTTTTTGATCAAAAATAAATAATATAATATTTTATTTATTATTAAGAAAAAAAGATTATTAAATTAATTTGCACTTTTACAATCCTAATCAGAATTTGACAAATTTTACTAAACAATATATTAAGAGGTTACTAATCTTTTTATTGCTTAATTTTAGGCTAAATTTTTTATTTTATTTTTATTTTTTTTTAAATTTAGCGATTTTTTTATTTATTCTTTATATTTTTTTTATTTTTTTTATTAATTTTTTAATTTTAGTGATATTTATTACATTTTTTTTATTTATTTTCTAATTTTATTTTTATATTTTTTATTATTTTTTTTAATTCTTTTAATTTTGATATTTTTTCTTTATTTATTCTTTATATGTATATTTTTTTTATTTATAATTATTTAATTTTAATGATGTTTCATATATTTTTTATTTATTTTTTATTTTTTTATTTATTCTTCCCTTTAATTCTTTTATCTGTTTATTTATTTTTATTTATTTATTTTTGTTTTTTTGTTTTAGTTTTAGTTTTTATTTATGTTTATTAATTTTGTTATTTTCTTTTTTTTAGTTTTTTTTTCATTTTTTCATTATTATCATTTTTTCCTTTTTAGTTTTCTATTTTTTATTTTTATTTTTTATTTTTTTATTCTCATTTAATTATTTGATAATAAAATAAAAATAAAATTAATAAAAATAATAAAAAAATTAAAATAAAAATTTCAACACAATATTTTTTATTTTAAAGTCACGATTCTTGTCTATCTTTATAAGTAACAAAATTATATAAAGCATTTAAATTTAAAATTATATTAATAAATTCAATTTGTACTATAATGAATTCATTTCACTTTTCAAAATCAATGAGAAATTCATCTCACATTATTTACTATTCTTTAGCTAATTAATATTTTTCTGTTAACAGCTTTAAACATTATGATAAATGCTCTTATAGTGATAAGAGCTTATTCAGCTCATCTTCACAACTATTTTAAAAACTAAATTAACTGTCTTCTTTGTATATCCTATACTTGATTATATTTTATTTTATAGGATGAATTTTATTTAACAGTTTCTAAAAATATTTGTATTTTGCAGATTTTATTCAGAGTGTCAAAATTTGATTAATTTAGAAAAAAATCTATTTTGAATATTAGAAGATATTGGGATTCAGAAATTTGGCATTCAGGAAATTGAGATTTGAGAAATTAGGTATTTAGAATATTAGAATTTGGGAAATTAGATGTCCAAGATGTTAGAATTCAGAATTAAGAAAATTAAATTCAAGAAAATATTTATTCAGAAAAATAAAATTAGGGAAATTGGCATTCAGAAATTTATACTTTTCAGTAAAATATTCAGTTTAGAAATTTTACATTCAGACATATGGACTTTGAAAAAAGGTATATTCAAAAATTGGCATTTAAGAACTTGTCTGATAAGATTAAAATAAAAGCTATTATAATATTATACATAATGTAATAGGTAAAATTTTAGATAAATTTAATTGGTAGATTAGAAAGTCAATTTTATTGTTATATAAATCTTTAAGAAGATCATTTTGTCTATTTTATTATTATCGATTATTATGTAAATCTCTAGATATCAATTTTATTACTCTTGATAATCACATAAATCATAGATATCTATTTAGTTACCTGTAAATCAGGTAATTTTATTAATATGACAACTTTATTTCTTAGCATAGTGGCAATTTTATTTCTTTAATATATTTAATTAGTTTATTTATTAATTATTCAACATGTATAAATATCTTTATATTTTTATTAAGTCTTATTACCTTTCTGATAAAGGTAACCAATCTTTTAGGTACTAAATTTACATATTATATTAATAAAGAAGTATAATTAATCAAGTATAAAACTTATCCTTTGCAACTCTTTAAAATATTTGTAAATTATTCGTAATCCTTTTGTATTCTTGTAATACTTTTAATTATTATTAGTAAACCCTTTATATGATATTATATTGATTTGTTATATTGATTTAAAGTTTATGAAGTATAATCTTTAAAATATCTTTATGTTTATCTTACATGTTTTTATATTGAGAATAATTTTTAATATTATTATGAATCTTCATTATAGTTCCTTAAGTAATTTTCTTAGTTTTATTTACCTTTTTGAAACTTTAATTAAAGTTACTATATCATTATAATAACAATGTATTTATAAAATTAATTTAAAAAAAATTTTTTTTAAAATTTTAATTTTTCATAAAAATAAAATTAAAAGTAAATTTATAGTAAATAATATGAATTTGTTATATATTATTTTTATGATTTTTTTGTTACTTAAAATTTAATATTCTTATTATACTTCTTCTTATTTAAAACTGTTATATAATATTATTTATAATAATAGTAATATACTTTATTTATATTAACTTTAGTAAATTTATCATATTTATCTTATAATATTTTTTTTATATTAAAAGTAAATATCTTCAAATAAATTACAAATAATAAGAAACTTTTATAAGATTGCTATATATACTTTATAATCAAATTTTTACATTTTTAAAAAATTCTTTTTACATCATCATTTTTTGCTATTTTAATTATTAATATCTTTTATTTTTGTATTTGAGATTGTTAAAACATCAAAAAAATTACTGTATATATTATGTAAAAATACATATAAAATAATTTATATATGAAAAAACCTTTTAGATAAATGTTAATTTTAAAATTTTATGTTATATGAATCTAAAAATTTTCTTTACTTGATTTAATTAATAATTTTATAAAAATAAATATTTAATAAATTATTATTAAAAAAAAAAATTTTTAAACTTGTAATTATGAAAATAATTATTTTTTTTCATTATTTTAATTATTAATGTTATAATTTTCTAAAACTAAAATTTAAATATAAATTAATAAGTAAATTATTTTTAAAGTATATAATTATTCAGATAATGCTGTTGCATTATTTATTTTCATTTTTAATACAATTTAAATAACAATTAATACATTCTAAATTAATATATCACAACATTATTTTTTTTTAAAATATATTTTAAATTTGATACAATTATCACCTCATATATTCTCTCTGAGCTTTAATAATATTATAAATCCTTTCTGGCATTGACCAAATTAGGTTAGTACAAGTTTTAATATTAAATTCTTTTTAGACTTGCTGTATCTTATTCCATAAGTCCTCTTTACTTTAAATTTATCCAGGAAGATATCTTAGTCAACAGTCAATCTCGTTCTATAAATATTTAATAAGGTTTAGATCTGAAGATTAGGATAGCCAATCTAAGACTATTATCTTATTTCTTTTAAGTTACTGTTTTATTGAATTTGCCATATGCTTTAGATTTTTATCATGTTAAAAAATAATATTTTTAACAGTAAAGTCATATGCTCTGATAGTGTCCATTAAATCATCATGAAGAATTTGTTAATATAAGTTAGCATTTATGATGCCATCAAACTTACAATAATCACTAACATCATAAGATGTAAAATATCTCTATATCATAACTGATCTGCCTTCAAATTTTACTGTAAGTTTAATATGGTAGTATTTTATTAATTCTTCAGGATGCTTCTAGTAATATTGCTTTCCATTAGAATTAAAAATCTTGAATTTTGATTCATCAGACCATATTACTTTTGACTAATCCTCAACAGTCTAATTTTTATACTTTTTTGTAAAATTATATCAAGATTTTTACTAAGGTATAATGTTTTCTTTTAATCTTTACTACTAATCTATTATTTTAAAATATATGACAAATAGTAGATGTTGAGAAGTTAAGATTTTTTTTCTTGTAATCAGTTTCATATTTCAACAGCTGATGAACACTTTTGAGAAATAATAAGGTTAACAATCCTTCTTTATATTGATTCATTTATAGTAGATGAATGATCTGTTCTTGTTAAGTTTTTAAGAGAGTAGATTTTAAGTTATCTTTTTCTAATACGAGAAACTGTAGAAGATGCAATTTTTTGAGCCTTTACTACTTCTCTAGTTGTATGTCTATTTTGTAATGAAAAAAGAATTTGTGTCTTTTCATTGGGAGTTATAACATTTTTTTGCTACTACTCATTTATTAAGTAGTTGTGATATATCACAGAACTAAATAATAAATAAAAAAAAAATATCTTTTTATATAATTTTATGTAACATAATAATGATCATCTGATTTATATCAAAAATAATCAAAAGTAATGCAACACGTGATTTGTATTACTTGTACATTATTTTATAACCAGAAGTATTAATGGATAATAAAAATTTAATACCGAAAAATAATGATATTAATAAATAAAAATTTATTAAAGAGAGCAGAATATCTTTAGAATTGAAAGAAATATTTAAATTTTAAAGGATTTTATTTTTTTGTTATATTATTTATGATAGCCACTGTATTAATAATTATAGATTTTAAATATTTAAATATTACTATTAGATGTATTATAATATAATTAATCTAATGAATTTATTTTATTTTTTTATAATTAATAGATGTTAAAATATTATAAGTTTTTTAAAATATTTTATAAATAAATTTTAGAATTTTATTATAAAAATAAGAAAACTATCAAAAAAATCAATTTATATTTTTATACTTAATATTATTTATAAATTAAAATATATTTAGATTTAATTTTAACTTATTTTTTTATTTTTTTTAGCAGTTTATTTCTTTTTTTATTATAAATTTAGTATTAATTTAATTTTTAATACTAATTTATTTACTTTTTAATTTTTAATATTAAATATTAATTTTATTTTAATTTTTAACTTTAATTTTAATATTCTAATTTTAAATCTAAATTTAACTTTATTAATAAATTTATTATTTTATTAAATTATTTTATAATATTATTTATTATATAAATTAATTTATTAATAAAATCAGATTTTAAAGAATTTTTAATTAAATTTTTATTTTTAATATATTAAATTAAAATTAAATTTTAAATTATCAAAAATTTATAAAATTTGTTTTCTAATAATAATTATAAACTAATTTCTTATAACTTATAAAATTATTATAAATTTTAATTTATATATATATTTATAATTATAATAAAATATTATAAAATATATTTATATATATATATATATATATTATAATTTTTTTTTTTTTAGAATTCGTCCTTGGTATCTTTTTGAAAAAATTTTGGCAACCTTTGGAACATTCTTCCTTT
>CAJVPQ010003098.1:0-11917 GCA_910591825.1 Funneliformis caledonium
TAGTAAATGAGGCGAAAAAATAATACAAGACAATATTATCAATCAATCTTACTACTACGTCTTATTTTTAGAACATTCCACTCCGTCTCGTATTTAAGAAATTTATTGCTTAATGAGTTATAATAAAGGTGCTTCGATTTTTTTATCGCCAGTACGATACTGCGCCAATCAAGAATACGGCACGTGAAGATGCTTATGCCCAGAAAATTTATTAAATATACTGCGCCAAATTTTATTGAGGAGCGTGAATGTTAAGGCATGTGACGAGATTCATGTGAATAGTTCCACTCAGTGGTGTTAATTTTTTAAGTATGTATTGTCTTGTGCACAGAATTTAGAATTTATTCGATGCACAATAAACGTGATTTAAAATCCATTGAAAAATCCGAAAAAATTTTTTTGCCGAAATATAACCCGTAACCGCAGTATATGATCAATTAACCATTACATCGCATCACTATAATTTTATTTAACAAGGAAATATGCAATATTTTTTAAAAATATCAACTTTTTTTTTTATTTGATTTTTATAAATTTAATAATGACAATCATAATAATTGCGTCTTTAAATATTTATTCATTTTTTTTTTGTATTGCGTGACGATCCGTCTCTTCAAGGCTAAATGAGGCAATTTGAGGTTTTCGGTTAGATATTTTACTTAATAAATCGTAAAAGAATTTTGTAAATATAAGATTTTTTAAAGAGACAATGGCTTTTTTTAAAAAAAATTTACAAATATAGAATTTTTTGAAGATATAAGGATTTCTTAATATATCGTAAAAGAATTTCATGATTCTCAGAAATAATGGACTTTTTTTAGATATCGTAAAAGATAATGGTGAAAAAATTTTACGATTTTAGGGTTTTTCTTTATATACCGCAAAAGAATTTTACAATTTTTAGAAATAATGGCCTTTTTTTAATATATCGTAAAAGAATTTTATGATTTACAAAGATAATAGGCTTTTCTTAATATATCATAGAAGAGTTTTACAATAATGGGATTTTTTAATATATCGTAAACGGTTATGGGCTTTTCTTAGTATATCGTAAAAGCATTTTATGATATGAAAGTTTTTTTAGAAATAATGAACTTCAATTAGAATAACAAATACACATTTTTATAAAAAGCATAGTAGTAATAGGTTATTTGAAATTTAAATTCAAATATGAAAAGTAAAGGCAAACGTCAGGCTCTTGGAGAATTAGAACCTTAAATACAAGATCAAAAAAAATGTAGAAATTTAACAGAACCTTCTCCTTCTTGGTTAAAAGAATGGGAATGGTTGGAGTACCTCGAAACCGATGGAACTGTGTTGATGTTTTGCAAATGGTGTAAAGAAGCAAAATACAGCAATGTATTTACTCGTGGAACTAATATTTTTAAAAGAGATATTGTTAGAAGGCATGAAGAAAAAGATCAAAAACATCAAAAAGCAAAACAACGATTTGCAAATTTGTTAACCCGCCAATTAGACAATGATGATTTAAAAATTATACAACGAATGAAATGTGTTTATTTTGTGGCAAAAAAGCACCTTTCTCTTAATATATATTCTGACTTATATGATTTAATTTCAAATAGTAACTTTATCTCTTCAGAACCTCAACCACTTAAATTTTCTGCACAAGAGTCTATTAAATCCAGAAACTATGGTGATTATTTGAATCCTACTGCTGCTCAAAACTTTGCTATGGCGATTGCACATGTTATTGAGACAAATATTATTAATGAAATTAAATTATCAAAAAATTGGAGTTTAATGATTGATGAAAGTAATTCTATAGATGAAAAGCACCTTATTGTTGCCTCATAACATATGGCTTGTAATGAACCTATTATTCGTTATATGGGTTTGATGAAATTAGAAGATTGTAAAGCAGAAAGTATTATGAAAGATTTTAAAAATTTTATATGTAATAAGGACTTAAATATCACGAATATTGCTCATTTTAGCAGTGATGGTGCTTCAACAATGATCGGTATGTAATAAATATTTATATTTAATTAATGTAAAATTTATATTTATTAATATTAATTTATTATATTTTAGGTTCAAAAATTGGTATTGCTACACAATTGAAAAAGATAAATCCATTTATGATATCGATACACTGTATCGCACATCGTTTACATCTCGTAGGACAAGATGCAGCAAAAAAGTACCATATTTTAAAGAATATGAAGCTATATGTAAATCTTTATATAATTATTTTAGTGGCTCATACAAATGGATGTTAAATTTAAAGATGATTCAAGAAGCAAATAATGATTCACAGTTAAATTTACTTAATATTATTAATACTCAATAGCTTTCTATGTCAAACGTTGTTCATAATTTACATCAAATCCTTGATTCAATTAAGGATGCTTTATATCATGATGTTATAATGGCTGAAAATAAGCAAGATCAAGAGAAGGCTAAAGGATTATTAGATAATTTGGATTCAAACTTTATATTAATTACAAAATTTCTTGCAGATTTAATGTATATTTTAACAAAACTAATTAATGTATTTCAACGGGATTATATATCAATTTCTGATGTTCAATTTAATTTAGAAGCAATAATATCAGCAATTACAACACAATTTATTGGATATCATAACACAACACCAACACATGGAATATTTTTATCTACATATATGAGCGAAAATTCTATAAGTCCAGAGTATCTTCCTTCCTCTATATTAGAATTTGCAATAACTATAATTCAAAATTTAAAATCTCATTTTTCAGATACAGATTTATACAATGCAATGAAAATTTTTGAACCAAGATTATTACCTCGTAAGGAAAGTGATTTATCAAATTATGAAAATGCTGAAATTGAAATATTAGCTGATTTTTATGATAATGATAAAAAAGCAGAAGATGGTGAAATTAATTTAGCATTAATTAATAAACAAAAATTAAAACAAGAATGGGAATTAGTAAAAGAAATGATGAAAACTATTAAAAATTTAAATAATGTAGATGGTTGGAATTTTATATTTTGTACAAAAACATAATTTTGTAATGAATTTCCAAATATTTCTTTACTTGTTAAACTTATACTACCCTCTTATGATCAGGTAGATTTATATTACTATCAATATTACAATATAACTTAAGATTAAGTCTAGTAGTAATGGCATTTAAATAGGAGTAGCGCATGAATAATACTAGCAAATTTATATCATCAGATATAGTAAGATATTTAAGAACATATGTTTTTTTAGTTTCCCAAGATGAGTCTAAATAAATATTACCTTCATTAGGTAGTAACATTACATACCTTTCTTCATATATTTCTGTTACTGAAAGGGCTCATTATACTTGACCCAAGATGGAAATTTTAAAAAGATTTTAGGGAAACCTAGAACCTTGACCTTGTGAAAGGATTGCAGAGATTTTTTATTTTCTTGCTGAATTTTTTCTGCAATAGATGGGTCACATTCAAAAATTTTCTCACGCTTATTACTATTTTGCTGAAAACATTTTACGATAAATTTATCACTACTAGTATATACACAGTCAAATTACCGCTGATTCTTGTCATGTATACATTTGCAGAGTAGACATCCTAGTAAAGCTTTTTAGTTAAAATATATGAATTTTTCTGAATTTTTTTCTTTAATAGTCCAATTCTTAAGATAGCTAAAATGCTTTTGTAAAACTAGTTCTGCGTATTTTTATAAAATATCTAAACTTATAGATATTCTTAGCAAATTATTATTTTTTTCTATACTAAGCATTCTAGGTCTTACTTCAAGTTCTAAACTAGAAAATAGTTAAACCCTAGCATGATCAAGTTCATTCTAGCCATTAGTTATCGAAGATAACAGGATATGCTTTTACATGATCTTTTTTTGCTGAACCAATTAGGCGAAGGTTAAAATTCTGATCAAGCAACCCTTGATTAATATACTTGCTGAATTTTTCATCAGTTATAGTATATATTAATTTAGTAAATGCTTTAAGTTCATGATGATCAATAAGAAGAGCCGATGCATATAAAATATAATAGCTACACTTACTAGAGTCTGATGATGTAGTGATTACCAATCCTTTGAGAATATTTTTCTAGCTACAATCAAGAATTCGATATAAAGCTTTTATGAAAGATAAATAAATTTGAATGAATACTTCTTATGCATTAATTCCATTTGCTTCTATATCTTCTTGTAAAGCATCTATATTAATTACGGTTTTTAAAGATTTTTGATCATTAATACATTCATAAATCTCAGGCAAGTCATATACTTCAGAAATATCATCTGCAGCAGAAAACTTTAGAGCCTGATACCCATCTTATTCAATTTTGAGTACTAATTTATTTTTCACTTTATTCCAATCATAAGCATTATATAAACTAGACTTTTTTATTCAAAAAGAGAAATGAATAGATAGGAAGACAATTTAATGAACTTTTATCATTTGATATATCTCTAGGTGATGAAGAGGCTATTTTTCAAATTTCATTTATCAAATCCTTAGGAGAAAATTTATCATTAAACTTTTCCTGTCTTAAAATATATGATATGTTAACTTTTTGTTCTTCTATATTCGATAGTTAAATTGATAAAGTTTTGGTAATACTAGTTAAGATGCAGGGAGCTTCTTTATTATCTAACTCATAATTAGACTCATAGTCATTATAATTATTTAACCCTAAGTCAGATCTATTATCAGTACAACTACTTGAATCATTTAAATATTTATCAGGATCAGTATCATCATAGTGAGTGAGAGTTCTATGATCAGTTTGGTTAAAAATAGTTGAGGTATGCATGTTGTTAGTTTGAAAAGATTTATATTATTTTATAAAATTTAGAAATGTTTAATTTATTTTTTAGTAGATGTAAAAGAAACGATAGCAAATTTAATAAGTAAAACGTAAAAAAAAGGCAACTAAATATGCAATTAAAAGTGAAAACTTCTCTATAATTATTATATAAAATATTGGAAGAAGCCTTCATCTCATTCAGGTATAATTGAAAGTTCTTTGGCATAAATTTTATGTCTCAATGGATGCAAAAATACATATACTGTAGCAAGATGACAAGCAAATTATGAATAAACACATTTCTAATAGGTAATATTTAAGGTATTCTTCTGCATAATCATTATATAAAATATTGGCAGAAAAATACTCTATCACTAGTATGTATTTAGATATGACATTCAGAGTAGGTAAGTGTATAATCTATTATATAAAATTGGAAGAAGACTACACTTTTCTAGATATATACTCAGGTATTGTATAAATGGGTCAGCCTTAATAATACATAATGCACTTTCAACTATGAACACGAAATTAGTATATATATACTGACATAATAATTAGATTGTAAGATAGTGTACTTTTTGGTAATCAACTGGATCAAGCTAAGATAGTATATATTATACCTCTAATTCTTTACTAACCAACCATCTATTAGACTGAAACTTGAAAGTGTTAAGAAGATTTTAGAAATATATAGATACAAAAAATATGTGGCATAAATACATATATATTGGATTTCAAAAATGTTCTAAAAATATTTCTGTCACTAACCTGTAACTATGAAAGAATGTTTAATACCATAATAGGATTACATGACTAGTGCAATAAGGTGCAGTATAAATTGGCCAGCACATAAATTCAGCCAGATCCTTAAACATAATAACTCAGCATCTAAGCTAGTATATAAGTGATATGAAACTGGTGAACTAATAGAATATCTCTAGCTTCCCATCAGTTCTCTAATAGTTCTATAACAATTCCATAATACTACTACAATACTATCATATCACCAAGTTAGATCCAAATTATGTGTTTCAAGATCAGTCAGAATTATGGCATAATGTCAACCAAAATTAATCACGAATTTATTGCACCACCTAACACCATATTTTTTTTATTATATTTTAATATTTAAAAAGGTAATCAAATAGGTGCAAAGGGTAAGCACTCCAATATAAATTCCAGCATCCAACCAGATGCAGGAGGTCAGCATCCTTAATATAAAATCAGATATCTAAACAGCTACAGAGGGCCAACAATTCTATTATAGAATTTAGTATATAAATGACTCAGAAATAAGAAGAAAAGTGTGATATTTAGATTATATAGTGGTAGTTAAATTAAATGGTAGGTGGTAGTTAGATTATATGGTGGTAAAAAAATACAGATAGCAAGAAAGATTTAAAAGGATAACTAGAATATAAAAAAGATACCTGATACATGAAAATAAATAGATTATATGGTGATAATTAGATTATATTATTTAAATCATATGGTGGTACCCAAATTATATTATGGTATTTAGATTATATGGTAGTATTCAGATTATATGGTGGTATTAAGATTATATGATGGTAATATAATCTAAGGTAAGTGGGATATCACTATATGATATAATTATATCATATGGTGGTATCCCACTATTATTATAATTTAAAAAATAATAAAATAACCAATTTATCTATTTATATAAAAATTTTTAAAAATAATATTTTATATTTTTAAGCAAAATAATAAAAAAATCATTAAAATTTAAAATAATATATAATAAAATTTAAAAATATTAAAAATTTATATTCATATATTAATAAAATTTATAAATTTAAAGTTTAATTAAAATATAATAAAGGATATAAATAATAAATAAAAATAATGTTTCTTTAAGGTATTGCAAGCAAATTTGCCTGCAATTTTATTTATTAATTAAATTTTTTTTAATTATTTTAAATATTATTTTTAAAAAATTATTATTTTAATAATAAATTTATGATGTTTTTATCTAAAATTTTTTTAAAAAAAAGTAATTAACTAGTGATTTTTTAAAGATAAATATAATACAAATAAATATTAAATTTTTTAAATTCTTATATTTTACTATTTATCAATCTTAGAAATATAAAATTCAAAATTCTATTTTTTCTGTGATTATTAGATAAAATTTTTATGATTTAAAAATTTAATAAAAATTATATACAGTCTCCTATAACTCCTATATAGTTGAACTCCTCTTAAAAAACATTTTGTCAGGTCAAAGTTAATAATAAAATATTACAATACTGAAATAAAACAATCCAAAGCATTAATGAAAAAAATATATATATCAGAAAGTGAAAGTTATTGTAAAGGAACTTTAATGTTTATCACTTTTAAAAAAATGTACTTTTCATTTCTTATTATTCATAATAATTACAGATAACGAGACTCCCGTAACCTATAATAATTGTCGGTCAATTCAAAAATTACAACCTAACAAAGTAACCTTAGATAAGGTACTTCTATATTTAAAATTATCTAATTTCAGGGTTATATTCTACTGTACAAACATAAATTGATGATATAGTTTAATTTGAAAATTTTAAATTTTAGTACGTTAACTTCAATAGTGGCGCAGCATTTTAAAAAAAAAATGTCATTTTAAAATCAAGAAAACTAAAAATTTATTAATTTATTAAGAAAGGAAAGTACGAAATACGAAATTTTAATATACAGATTTTTGCCAATAAACGAATTTTGCCGAAAGTCGAAAAATTTTTTAAAATTGCCATCGAAAAGAAAAATAAAAGAAAAAAGAAAACGAGAAAAAGAATAAAATAAATAAAATCGAAATGCTAAATGATCTTATTGAGATATGAATTGATGGTTGGATGAATATGCTTAACCAAAAAGTAATTTTTGGGGATGATGATGATGAAATAATTTACAAAAAAAAACGAGAATGGGAGGAGACCTTATGGAATGGATGATTAACGCATGTGTTTAGAAATATAATATAAATAATTATAAATAGTGTCGGGTCACAATAATATATGTATATAAGAGTTAATTTACAAGTAATAATGAATTATCCAAATTCATTAAATTTCAACTTCATTTTGAATGAAAGAGAAAATGATAGCTCTAACATCATTTCCTAATCCCAAATAGTCAATATTTTGCCAAAAATCATAGTAATTGTCCAAATCTAATAAATCATACAATTTATCATCATTACCGGTGTACAAAAATTCCAAGATTGGCTCAAAAGTCGCAGGAGAAGGTAAGGAAATAAGTATAATATCACCTTGTCCAACTTGCTCAAGAACTTGATTAAAGAAAATGGATTGTAACTCTAAATATTCTCTATGTATCCAAAATGATTTATCAATTCCTTTTATACGTAACTCGGCGTATGCACTAAATTTATCTTGAAAATAAATTGATCCCATTTCATGTAATTTTGCTAAAATATATGAGGTTGGGATTCCTTCGATCAAAGGTTCTGGATGTGAAGAAGGAAGATCGGGAAGATTTGATTGACATACTTGGTCAGCAATGGTCGACATTTTATTTTTTTTTTTTTTTTAAGAATTGAAATTTGACTTTTTTTTTTTTTTGAATTTTCTAAGTTTTTTTTTTACAATTCGTCTCTGAATCCAAGGCCTGTATTTATCCTTTCCGCGCTCAATTTCCTCAAACGTTCAACCCCAGTCTCATAACTATTGTCTTCTTCGATTCCACATAAACCAAATAAGTGAAAAGATTATATTTTTTTTTATAAATCAGTTATCAATAACTTGCTGCGTAATAAACTAATAAACAATAGTTTGTCGATCATGTGTCACCTTAACAATAGTTGTCATTCTTCATTAGTATTGTCAGGTTTAAAAAATCTGGGTAAAATAAATCCTTTTTTAGTTGTTTCAAAAATCTTTTTGAAACCTAGACCAGACTTCATCACTCAGACATCCAACCCAGGAAAATAAATTGATTTGACAAACTCATTGAATCTTTATCTAGAAATTTACATTAATGGCTGAATTTGGAATTAAATAGAATTATGTACATGTGTCGGTGAAACTCTGAAAAGAACAATATATTTCACACATTGTTTTTGTGTTTCATCTTCGGACATATATTTGTTATCAGTATACTGTTTCCGTTAGATTTTTTTTTAAAACAGTAAGTTAGTTACTTTAAAAAGAACAATCATTGTTCTAGTATTCTAAAAATATTCATGAATGGAAACAAATATGTAAATGCATGCATCTTCTTTGGGAAATAATAATAATAAATTTTACAATTATTAAACTTTTTGTTTTAAATTGAAAATGAAGCTTCGGTTTGAACTCCTTACCGAAGAATTTGTCGGACTATTTTGAAGTTTTCATACCTGTTCATGCACAATAAATTATTTTAACCTTACCTAAATTATATTTATATGCGAATTCAGTTTATAGTATGGTACACAAAAAGGAAAGTGTTTATCCCCCTGCATATCAAACAGTATGTCAACCTTCTCGTTTTCGTTGAGTATTTATGACGCAATATTGTATTATCTATGATATGTTTCTTGGAATGTTCTTTACCAGTATAAGTTAGCATTAAGCAATGTGTTGTAAATCACTTTGCTATTTATGTATTAATTGACAAATAATAATATTGTTTGATAGGAAAAAATATTGTTTCGGTTCAAACTTAATTATAAAATTATAGAAACAAGTTTTCTTCAACATATTTCCCCTCAGAACTAAAACTACCAAAGTTGCATTCAAACAATAACACACCTCGGTTCGAGCGAATCGAACTGTTTAGTGAACCGGATTAATATAAATTCAATAATACCATTCTGCATTTATTTGACAATATACACCATTTTTGGTTTTTACCCTTGTCGAGATTTATTAATACTACTAATTAGTGGTATATAATTAAAGGGGTGATAGTAAAAATATATTAGTAAAATATTCCCAATAATCAGAACTAATTTTCTTTTTTTTTTAAAAAAATTATAAAAAAGTTTAATTATATAGTATCTATAATTTTATGTAATTTATAATAGAATTTTAATAAATTATTTAATAATTCTTCTTTAAAAATTATTATTAATAATATTCAATTTCTATAATATCAAAAAATTAAAATATAATAAAAATCTCAATGTTTTTAAAAAACAATAATTTATTAATAAAAATAATCTTAAAACTTTAAGACAGTATTTTAATATTTTTTTTTTAAAATTGTTACAAAAAATATTTTATATATTTTATAAAAAAACTTTAATAAAAATTTTATTAATAATAATTAAATTAAACTAATACTATATGACCTTATTATAAAATAGTAATTTAATCAATTTTTTAATATATTTTTTTTTATAGAATTATAGTAAAATTATTGAAAAAGATATATATTTATACTTTATATAGGAGGTTTATTAGAAAAATGAGATTCTGAGAATTTTTTAACAAAATTTTGTTTTTTATTACATTTTAGTTTTTGATATTATTAGATTAAAATATAATAAGTAATTTTAGTCAAAAAATTCTCAGAGTCCCATTTTCCTAGCAAACTTCCCATATGATTAAAACTAAATATTTAATATATATATACATTTATTAAAAAATATTTATTATTTTAATTTTAATATGTGACTTAAACTATTATATAAGAACCTAAAAATAAATATATAAAGATCAAATAGCCTTTAATACTTAATATTAAAAATCTTATAAAAATACGTAAATAAAAATTCAAACCTCTAATTAAAAAATAATATTAATTATTTCTATTTTAAAATCTTTATTTATTTTCAAAATTTTATTTATAACATTAACAGTTAAATGGTAATTTGTTAAAATGGTTATACTTAATCTACTCTATTATTTTTTTAATAATATCTTTTCACTTAAAATAATCAAAATAATAATACTTTTCATTACTGATTAATTTTAAAATTTTTCTTCAATTATTACCCTATTCTAGTTAATATGATATATAATATTTAATAGAATCTGATGTGTAAACATATTATAACTCTCTTTAGTAAATAAATTCAGATGTAAAGAAATAAATATATATAATAAAATATATGAAATATCATTAATATTTTTAATACTATTATCCATATAGTAATAATAGTTATATGCTTTATAATATAAGATTTCTAATTATATGAAATACATTTAGATACTATATCAAATAAATATATAATCTCTCTTTATTAATAAAAAAACCTTTAGTTATATTAGCGAACTTAATATTTAAAATTATTTTTTTAAAAATAATATAAAAAAAATAGTATAATAATAAATAAAACTTACTTTTAGTCAAACTTTCTTAAACATTTTTATTTTTTTAGACTTGGTAAATTACTGAGCATACAATTATGCTAATATTATAGTAATATTTTTTCAATTATCTTTCTATCACTTTTCTCTTTAAATTATAAATCTTTGTTTCAAATTTTTATTCTTAGTAAAATAAGCAACAAAATGACTAACCATATTTGGTTGAATATTTGATCTTTCTGTTATTCTTGAATTTATTTTGACAATTTTAAATTTTTACTCAAGAGATTTTGAATAATATATCTTATAAAATTTTCATTGATTATATAAAAGTTCAAAATCTAATTTATTAAATGATAAATATTGATATGATATATTAACTATAAAAGTTAATATAGTAATATTATATAAAAAAAATTTAAAAATAAATATTTAATTAAATAAACTTATTATTATCTTTGCTATTTAAAGTATAAAAATTATTAGAAGGTTCAGTAATTTTATTTAATTGTTCAGTAAAACTATTTTCAGTAAAATATATTATTATCGATTTCAGTAATAATTCATTTTATTTCTAAAGAAGCTTTGCTAATTGTAAATGATAAATTATATTCTATTATTATTATAAGATTAATTATTAATAATATTAATATTTAAAATTCATGCGCATAATGTATATATGTAAACATAATTTTTTATGGTGCAGGTCATCTAAAAGACAAACAGTCCAAATTTTTTTTTACTGATCACAGACCTGTTATGTAATCTTTATCCAATTAAAAATTATCACGTGAATTAAAATTATTACATGATTAAATATCAAATCATTAATTTATCGAGTTTTAATTTATTAAATTTTTTGTATTAAAATAAATGAAATT
>CAJVPQ010003099.1:0-11916 GCA_910591825.1 Funneliformis caledonium
CTGGAAAATTTAAGGGGTAGTTATATAATAATTTTGGATGATCTCGGGCGGTCGGATACTTATGACCGCTACTGTAGGAAAATACTTGAAGAGAATCCAAGAATCCTTTCTAAGAATGGATATATTATAATGTATGGAAAGATGTATGAAAATGATAAAGTTCACAGTCATCCAACCGATTATATATATTGTAGTGTATGTGACTCCTTAGTTTTCATACCTGGAACTGTTTATAGCGCTCATCTCTATCATGATGGCCACTTGAAAAGATGTATTTCTGGAAATACTATTTCGAATGAACATGCAAGAAGAAAAGTAATTCTCCAATCTATTGATAGAAGGGAATTTCAGATCTGGCAATATAAACAATACATATTACAAGAAGAAGCTAAAATTAATCGTCTTCACCTAGAGCTTTTCTCCCAATCTACTTCACACTCAGAAAAGGATAAATTGGCATCGGTATTATATGATCATGATGCAAATTTTACGGCTAGCTATGAAGTATATGCCCAGTCTAAAGCAACAGTAGAAAAAAATACTATGCTAAGTGCTCCAAAATTTGAGCCAGCTTGTATTTCGCCTGCCAGGCAAAAAATGATTTCACCAACTTTTTATCAATTATCAAATTGTGGAAGTAATACAAGCGAAATATTTATCTCATCTCGGTATGCAAAACAAAATAATTTATTACCATCTATAAACCATCTTAATCAGTTCGCATTAAGATTGAGAGATGGGACAAAAATCACATTTGTTTAACTGACTGATTTTGAGAAATTATCTTAATTATAGACTATTGCTTTCCACTGAAGATTAATATCATTTAGCTAAAGGCGCAATGTATAACTTATACTTTATTTTTTTGCAAAATGAATTCTGCATACATGATCGCCTAGTATAATTGTGAAATATATCACCTGCATAATTTATGCGAGATAAAAATACGCTATGCATGATCTGCCTATTTTAGGTTAGATCTTCTAATATATAACTATTTTATCATGAAACGCTCTTGAGGATTCTTGATTGCGAGACAATATAACTATCAGTTTAAGAATTTCTATGCAGTAGTTATCCAGCGAGCTTACAGAAATTACAAGAAGAGACCTGAATCTTTGGCAAAAAAAGTTTGGGAGATAGTAAGGAATGATGCTACTCCTAATGATGTATGAAAAATGAATGGGATATTATCCTTCAAGACAAATTTGGTATAATGATTATTGCTTTTTAGCGAAAAATGATTGGATATACGAGAAGAGAGTCCAATTATGGGAACGATTAGGTTTTGTAACATTAATATTTGTTAATAAATTATTATATCAGCAAGACTATATAGTTGTTAGAGATACATATTGGCCTGACATGTTAAAATGGCCACGAAATCCCAGATATTATAGTATTCATAAAAAATATAATTATAGATACTTCATCAGAATTTCAGAGGCATATAAGATTTATCCATCAGAAATAAATCCTATATCAATTTCGCTGTTAAAATACATATATCATATTCACAGGAAGGGTATTACTATAAATTTCACAGATTTGGATGATAATTGTGAGATTGTATGCCAAATTTTCCGAATATTATCTTAATAAAATAATATATTGTCCAGCCACAATACATGTAGGCATGTGCAACATAAATTAGCACGTTTTCGATCTTCGTTAAAGTGCATATGATGTAATAAGTAGGCTACTTCATAATTGATTGATCGGCATTTTTGATCACATGTTTTATTGGTTGGTGTAACCTGATCAGACGTGTACCAGCAAAACTGTTGGTCCATTGATTGATCGGCTAACCCCAATCAATCAATTCTGAAGTAGCCTTCTGTGTGACTGCTTGTGCGATGAAATATTTTCACACATAAGAAATTGATCCTCAAAATATTTCGAATTTTTTCCCTATCTATCTGAATAGCATTTATTTATGAGTTTATTTCCTCCGGAGCTACAGGCTATTCCTACTAGATTCTGACCAGAGTATATTTATATAATGTTACTAGGCCTTTATTACTGAGCGGTCGAGCAAGTGAAATAAAAAAAGTATGTATATGCATATTCCCCAACGCCTTTGTAATGTTGAGATCTACAATGCACATTCCGCATGTCTTACTCTTAAACATAAAATTTTGGCGTAAAGTGCATCACATATTTCTCCTATCTCTTTTCCCCAACATGAATTGCAAGTTAGAGAGGACGTGAATGGAGATTTAAAAGGGCGGTATTGGTGTTTAAGTCTGAGTTACTAAAAATATTCTCATTGAAGTACTAATAAATTTTTGCGCCTTGTAACATTCTTTTTTTTTTTACCATGCCTACCGATTTATACACTAAAATTTACAATTTCTTGTTAAATGCTGAGAAAGAGGACATTACCGCTGGGTCTGTTATCTACCAAGGAATCGAAGATAATCTCTGGATACCTTAAAACGAGCTGAAAAGTATTATCGAGTGGGCTGTGGCATTTGTTAGAAATCAATATGAACGAGGTTCCTCACATCATACTACTCTTCTCAAAATTCTACCAGAGGTAAGATATAAAACTTTGAGTAAATAGAGTTTATTTGAATGATGAATAACGCAGACAGTGATACTGTTCTGAGGGAGAAAGCATAATAGACTAAATATCCTATTAGCCTACTCACAGAATTTTTTCCTCGGCAATGTGGTGGGTAGTTAGGTTATAGGTATATGCTTAATTCAATGTGGTTATTTTAGTATCACATAAAGTCTTTATTTGAGTGTTGGAGTAGCTAACCATGCGAAAATAGGGCTTTATTTTAATCTGACAGCGCATGCGTTTTGATAATTTATTTATATATATACCCCGGGGGCTAATTAATTGTATGTTTGTATTAGTTTGAAATTGGCTTTAAAACAGTCTGTAGTTTACATAATATCAGCGCAGTGAAAACGAATAGGGAAAGGCCTTTTACTTCAAACAAAATTGAAAAAAATATTAAGGCACTGAAGGGTAAACTCAGAAAAAATACCTCTCAGCTTTACCAGCATTTATTTTCAGGTGTAAATGCAGTGCCTATTTCTGAGTTGACTTAGAAAGATCCTCTGGCCAACCAAGTAATTAGCGATGATTCAGATCTGGTGCAAACATTACCAGAACAGCTGAGAGAATCTTTTATGGTAAAATTCTTTTTTTCATATACAATCACATGTTTTTTTGATCTAGTGCTAGACATTATTTTAATTTATTGTTATGCTATCTTTAGAAACCAGTAGAGGATATGGTTCCTTCATCACTTTCACAAATTATATGGGAAAAATGTGAAGAATTCGTAGTTAACTTTGCTGATAGTAATATGAGCGTTTTACCAGAAAAACTTTCACATAATGGGACATGGAAAAAATCAGATGGGAAGCTTGCAGACGTTACATCAAGAATTTTGAGTTCTCTAAACGATTCATGGAATAATCCCGCCTTTAGCTCTGAGTTTACGAAATCACAAAATGAAGGTACTTATGTGACTAACGTAATAGTTCCTGCTATTCGGCCACATTAAAAGGTCTTCCTTTAGGAAGGTCGTCTTATGTCAGTAGGTAAATGATAATATAATTAGGAAAATTTGTATTGCGAGCGTCAAGCCAAAAAAACTTCTAGATTAATATTAATATTATTATCTTTTAGTGCTGAACGTCAAAGTTCAGCTAGTGCAGATAGGAAAGGCGAAGGGCGAGCAGGAAGACGGCCAGATATCATGTTTGTGATGAAGCATAGTAAAAAAAAATACGAGCTCATATATGTTGAAAGCTTACGCTTGTCTTGTACACCGCAGAAAGAAAAAGATGATGAAATAAAGCTATAGCATGAAACTAATGATGGGATGTATTGGGTTCACAAATCATCTGGGCCAGATAAAGATGAATTTGGAATTATTGGAATGCAAGTGGCTGGACAAACAATACGTTTAAATGTTCTCATTAGAGATATGGAAAATGTACATCGTTATTACCATCTTTACGAAGTAGAAATTCCTATACAACAATCAGATCCATCTATCGTAACAAATTTTGTAAGGACTTTACTAATTTTACGGAATATTCTAATAGTGAATATGTCTTTACTACTTAACACACCTCCAGTTAGGTCCAAGAGAAACAAAAACAGTTCGAATGTAGATTCTGAATAAGTCATGTGTATATAGTAAATTTGTATTTTACTTTTCCTATATTAATAAAGTGCCCTGGTGGCCGATTATTTTTACATATTCATCTATATTTTTTTTTGTGTGAGATATGTGCTAGATAATAAAACTTTTCTTGGTAAATTTCGCTTACGGGCTGTGAGGGAAATCACATGACTAATCGTTCCCTCAGGGAACTGTTCTTTATTTTTGAATATTAACATACTAATACTACATTATGTAAGCATGCAATCTGAAATAGATGGTCCCGTCCCTTTTGAGCCTCCCAGTGAGATCGATTCATTAAAACAACACATTAGCGAGCTTGAGGCTGAGAACAATAAAATTAAGACCGAAAATGTTGAGCTTAAGGCCAGAGTTGTAAAATTGGAAGATACGCAATCGCAAAACGAATTAATAAAAAACTTGTTATCTGTGTCACGAAAAACATGATCATGTATTAATTTGGCAAAATTTCAGCAGGGCACCTCTGCCAAAATGATTTTTTCTTGTTGACCAATGATCGGGTGTCATGTGCATATTTGATTGGAGCTTTCTAGCAGATCTCTCGCGACATTGACGCGTAAACTTCTAAAAGCTTTTAATGCTATGATCCTGATACAATAAAATGGTCTATCTTTTTGGAATTTCATGAAATTCCATTTTTGCGCAATGTATAAATATATAATGATGTTTAACCAAGCATATTCTGACTTGTTAGCGAAATTACCAGCTTCCCTAATAAATGAGGCATGGATACGTCTTATATCACAAAAGCGTAATCCATTATCTGAGAAAGAGGTCAGCAAAATTAATCCAATTGTAGAATCGTTTTTAAAACATGAAGCTATTAGATATCAGAAAAGATTAATGCGTCAGAGACGAACTCAAAGTTGGTCAGAGTGCCCAATATTATTACCATTCAAAAAAATATCAACTATATACGTTGCAGATAACGGAACCCAAACTGATGATAGCACTTGGCCAGACCAGAGAGGTTCTTCGAACCAGGCACTAAAGCATAATCATGAAGAAGAGAATAATCGCCAGGTTATGAATGAGCTTAAAGTCCTATCCCAGCACCTGCTCGATTATAATAGACGAACTTTTGGAAAATTTATATAAGACATAGAAAGGGAATATAGAGAGCGGGTTACTGCAAATAAAAGATTGTGATATGAAAATGAGGATCTGAAGATGCAGTTGCTGGAGGCGAAAAGAGAGCTGACATCTATGAAGTCAGATTCTATTTATTAGTCAGAATACTTTTTTTCTTGTACTTCTGCAAAGTAAGATATTGATCAAGATCATATGCTTTTTGAGGATCTATATAAATAACCGGTTCTCCCATCTTTCTATATAACCACGAAAAAAGAATGGCATTTCGGAGGCCTCATCCAAGGCAGAGAAGAACGTGTGAAGAATATAAAGCTGAGCTGGAGGAGGAGAATTATCATCTTCGTAGTGAATTGCAAACGGAGGTAAATCTTAACCGCCAGAATGAAAGTCGAATTAACCAACTGGAGCGAGATTATTCCCAGTGTGAACAGGAAATCCAAGTTCTCAATAGGGAAATAGAGCGTCTTAAGAATGCTTCGAAAGAAGAGATAGTAGAGTTGAAATCTGAAATCTCCAGCCTAAAAAGTCAGCTATATCAAGCCAAGAAGGATGTACGAGATAAGGAAAAGGTTATTACTGATCTAGAAAAGCACTTGGAAGAATTTGAAGAGCAAGTTAATAGACTACGATGTCAGATCAGAGCCATCTCATCACGAAAAAATACGCCTGAACGAGGGAATTCTCCAGACTTGTATAATTCTGATGATAATATGGCCACAATCACAGAGCTAGCAAATGCTATAGATGGTTATGTGGATAATAGGATAACGGCCAGGGATATTCTAATAGATCAAATAAAAAGGGTGACAAGGCAGATACGCTGAAAAGAGAATAATTTGCATCAGGATTTAGTCCGTAAGCAAAGAAGGCGCTATGATGCAGAGGCTGAGCGAGATCTTGCTATTACGCAAAGAGATCTTGCTGAAGGAGCGATGGATAGGGTTGTTGGTGATCTTCAGCAGTTGCGGGCTAATGCTCAAAGTCAAGTAAATAGAATGTTAGGCAATATAACAAGGAAGCGAACCCGTATTGGTGTATTATTACAGGAAAAATTTGCCTTACAGTTACTCTATCAGCAAAACGCCCACCACCTACAGCGATGTAGAGAAGATATAGATTTATTAGAGTATAATCGGGACAGGCTTTATGAATGATATGAAAAGTGGAAAAATAAGACTCACGCAGAACGCCAAAATAATTTAAATTTGCAGGCACAAATTTTGGCGCTTCAGAATAATCCACCAAATCAAATAAACATGGCAGGAATACCTCATCCATATTTTGACTGGAATGATAGTATCCCAGATTTTCTTGCACAACTTTGACTAGACTTGCAGAATCGGGGAATAGATCCAGCAGGTGCAGGGGCAAATGGAAGAGCTCAAGCAATAGGACATTTAAGAGCATATATGAGAGGAAGGACCTTAGAATGGTTTGATGAAGAAATAACTACAAAGCAAAATTGAGAGTTAACTAACCTGACTGATGGTATAGGACAAGCCAATTTGGTAGCAGTAAATGGACGTACAGCAGTCCAAATAGGTGCAGATGGATTAAATGAGATGGCCAGACAACCTGGAAATGCAATAATCAAATTAAGAGCTGTAGAAGATCCTTGGGATGAAGACTGGCGTGTAGCAGGAGGACGTCCTACTAACCTTCTAGTAAATGCACCAAATGCTGGTAATAGTACTACAGTAGTTGTAGCCGGTATCCGATTTGGTCAAGCAGTATGATGGTTAAAGACTCATTTTCCTACAGTAGAAGAGGAGCTTCAGGATATGATGTATGGAATAATCAAAAAGGGGATATGACTATAGATGGATTATATAGAAAAATATTACGAATAGGTAGACGAGCCAACTATAGACCTAAAGAATTACGTAGAAAGTTCTTAGATGCTCTTCCACTCCTATGGCTTGAAAAAGCTGAGGATATTGGTAAACATTTGCCATTAGATGAATTAGCTAAAAAGCTTTATAAAATAGAGTTAAGACGAATTGCTAGACATAAAAGAGATAGAATATCTGATCTGCTAGTATCTCAATGAGTATCTCGAGAAATATATGAACCCTCGCCTGTTTCAGCCTCGCAACAGCAAGGAATTTCTTTAGAAGATATGCAAAAAATAATTCAAAATGCACTGGCACAGCAAAAAACTGAATACCAGTCTTTATTAGAAAAGCAAAAATCTGATTTTTAATCGCAAATGGCTCAGCAAGTATCTACCTCACAAACTGTTGAACCGGTTAGACAGCCGAGAGGTCCACCATCTACATTAAAGACAGAAGAAGGTCTCAAGAATTATTATGTATCCGAATTCTTAAAAAATTTAGGTGTATTTAGTAAGGAAGAATTAGACTCTGATTATCCTGTAAAAAATTTTCAAAGACCCCGTCCACAGCGAAACAATGTCTCTGCTAGAATTGATAGAGTAGAAGAGGGGATAAATGAAACTTGTAATGCTGTAAATCAACTAACAAATCAATTCCAGAAACTAAATATACGTAAATGCGATATTTGTAGAGAAACAGGCCATAGTAAAGGTAGTTGTCCTAAGCAGATTGCACGATCCAATTTTAATCGGGGTTATTTTAAGCCTCTCACACCTATAAATTTCCAAAACACGCCTCCAGGTTCGGATAATGAAGGAGACGGCTATGATGAAGAAAATAATATGTGGACTGGATATGATTTACCGGTAAAAAAAAACAGGTGCTAGTGAATGAAAAGTTGTCCTCAAAATCCAGCCAGCCTGAAACATATGATGAGCTAATATCTAAGCTCTCACCGCCAATACAAAAAATATGCTTGTCTCGAAAGGCTCACGAGGAGGAATCGAAAGAATCAGATGAGTGGCTGTCATCTTTACAATATCTGAATGCTAATATAAATGACTTAACTATTTCTGAATCTTTTTTAGATCCTGGCAGTGAGTTTGGTAGTATAAATGACCCAGCAATCAAAGCGCTTGGATGGAAGGTTGATAAACCATCTAATTTTGCCATAAAGGGCAATTCCAAGCATATTACTGATTCATTAGGATGGTATACAGACGTGCCAGTTACCTTGAAGGATAAAGAAGATAAGACAGTCACGGTCATTGGAAATTTTGTTCGTATCAATAATGGTGAAACAGAACCAATGCTATTTTTTGGTATGTCAAACATTCGAAAGGTTCAAGGCATCCCCAAGCCAAATAAAAACCAGTTTCGCATAAAGTTATATGGAAAGGCATATATTATCCCAACTTTTAACAAGGCTCTGGTAGTCAAAGATCTGCCAAAAGAGGAGCAGGACCAAGTATCTACCGATTTCTTTAGCCCGACTAGTGAGAAGGACTTAAAAAAAGTGCGTAAATTGTACAAAGCTTGAAGAACATCTTGCAAAAGCTGAAGAGTGGCTTGGTAAGGCAATAAGCGCCATAAAAATACTTGCTGAAAAGTAGTAAGGATATATACATCTTCCGCCTCTGACGCTGATTCAAGGAATGGAATTACCGATATCATCTATTTCTTTTAATACTTTTTCAAGTTCAGATCTCATCCTAGATATATTATTATTAGAGGAAGTATGGTTAATAGTATCATCCGTCTCAGTAGAGGCTACACTCGTTTTACTTAACTTCTTTTTTCAGCTATTTTTCTTTAGTGGTAAGTCAGGTAGAGAGAAAGTAATACCTGTGGCCCCTCCTATTTTGGCAGATGGCATTATAGCAGATCCATCTGAGACCACTCTTTCAGATCCGGCAGAAATATCAGCTATTGGTTGATTCCAGGCAATTCTATTAGCTTCTTCACCTCTCCAAATCTGATATATGCGCTTCATTGATGTATTATATTTGCCCATTAATTCATCTAAAACTTTCTTCCTCAGCCTTTTATTTTCACATTGCATAATAAAATCATAATCGGTTGGTAAGAATGGAGGAGCATTACAATTCATATGTTGTCTAACCATAATCTCGATAGCGTATTTTTTTTCAAATAAATTATTTCAAAAAAATATTAAATATGATGAATAGAAACAATATATTCTTTGAGATAAATAAGATAAGCATAATCTTTTTAATATTTAGAAAAAATGTATTATTTCAAAAATAATTTAATAGAATAAATAGGATAAATACATTAATTCAAAAGGAATAATTAGGATAAATGTATCATTTTGGAAATATAAGAAGAGCATATTATTTCAAAAAAATATTTTTATTTTTTTTTTTTTTGTCTATATTTGCAGGATAAAAAACTATGCCTCGAATCTATACCTTGAATGATGTAGGTAATAATGATGGTAGTAAACTTGGAAGCCCTCCATCCAATCGATATCCACCTAGCCGTTTAGAACTTGAAGAACAGCTAAAAAAAGATCGTGAAATGTTTATAAGATCTGCCAAACAGCTTATAGCTAAATATTATGCCTTAGATAAAAAAAATAAGTGTATGCAAAATGATCTAGATCACTCACATGAAGAAAATGAGCGTATGCAAGATTCTATGAATCAATTTATCCCCCTATCTAAGCAACTAAATGGTTTGAATAATAAGCTTGTTTCCCAAATTACTTGCGAACGAAAGTCTCATGCTGATCTTAATGCCAAACAATTAAAAGAAATAAAATCGCTAAAGTCTGAGATTAATTTAAAGGATTCTGAAATTACCTCTCTTGAGGTTAGAATAAATGAACTGGAAGCCCGTCTTCTTGCAAGCTCAAAGTCAGAAAAATTAAGTGAAAATTTTACCTATGATCCCTTATGCAGTTTGATAGAACAAGGGTGTCTTGAGATCAGAGTGAAGGAATTGAAAAATGAACTGGAGAAAGTTACGCAAAATTCATCATTTAAGGATGGATTAATTTTCTGCTTCAGGTCTAGGGTAAGTGATCTAGAACGCAAAGCTGAAAGAGATGAACTAGATCAGTTTGCTTCACAATCACATCAAATATCTCATGATTCAAAAATAGGTAATGCAGAAGCGGATCATGAGACTGAAATTTCTGAGACATTATGTTTCGGAAAAAATTTGCCCATAGAAAATCCATCATCCAGCGATTATAAGCATAGTGAAACAGTAGAAGAGATACCCCATTTTTCTTCACACTGCTCAGAGCGCGAGCCCAATGGAAAAGGGGATTGTAATAGTATTTTAGCCGTACCTATTATTGCGTTAGGAGGTAGTAACCCTGATCAGTATATAATCCCGCTTATATTCTTGTTTATTATATTAGCCTTCGTGATGATATTAATTATATGGTATATATACGGACGAACTTTTTGTCCAACCAAAAAGAAAGAAACTTTTTATCCATTCTATAGAAATCATAGTTATGGATTCCTAATCCGATACACAGAAGAACCAAAAAACAAGACTACCCCTATGAAACTTTACCTTATGGATATGGATGAGGCCACAAAGCACGAATCATCCCGAATTCAGTCGCATCCTGTGAGTCCATCATGGCCTTTCTCTATGCTAGTCACCGGGAAGAGTGGATAAGGTAAGACTAATATCTTGGCAAATCTTTTCTCGGCAATAAAGCTGAATGCATATATAAAGGTAAGATAGTTTGTGGTTACCATCCTGATGAGCCAAAATGGGCATATGTGAGATATATATATAATATGATCTCAAAGGATCCAAAAGTGTCTTACTATGAGAATATACAATTTAGCTATATTTCTCCCGAAAGGATTCCAAATGTGAAATCATTTTCACCAGAAAGAAGCACCGTCATTATTTTTGAAGACTTGTGCGTTGCCCCAGAATATATACAAAATCAAATCATCCCTTTCTTTACTCATGGGCGTCATAGAAACATTTCAAGCATATATGTAACACAACGTTACCATCATACACCAATAATTATCCGTGAAAATATTTCACATCTAGTAGTCTTTAATGGTGGCAGTTCCTATCAAGATATTTCCAAGATCATTGGACGATATACTGAAGATGTGAAAAATACCTCTATGGTTGTTAATAGTTATCTTCGAAAAGGTGAATTTATTGTCTTTGATCTAAATAAATCAGATGATGATCCACTGGCAGTTCGGTTGAGATTTGATCCATTAGACCTCCAAAAAGAGGTAGAGTTACGAGAGAAGCGAAAAAAAGGATAATAAAGATTCATTACTCCTGAAATTAAAGTTTTGATTTTTTTGATGAAGAATCACCTATTTGCAATGAGAAAGTTGACAATAAACGATGCTTGAGCAATTGCTGGAAAACGTGGTGGACTTTGTCTTTCTACTGAATATGTTAATGCTAACATTCCAATGCGATGGCGATGTGCAGACGGTCATGAGTGGACTACATCTCTTAACAATATAAAGAACGGTAAGACATGGTGTCCGTATTGTGCAAATAAGGCCAGTCATACAATTGAAAATGCTAAGCAAGTTGCTTTTAGTAAGAATGGAGAATGCCTTTCCGAAACGTATGATAATAGTTTGTCACCTTTATCATGGCGTTGTTCTGAAGGGCATGAGTGGAATGCATCTTTTAACAATGTGAAAAATAATAAGACGTGGTGTCCATATTGCGCAAATAATAGACCTTGTACACTTGAAGATACCAAACAATTGGCTTATAATAGAAAGGGAGCTTGTCTTTCTGAATATTATATTAATAATCGTTCAGCTTTATTATGG
>CAJVPQ010003100.1:0-11915 GCA_910591825.1 Funneliformis caledonium
TTTTTTATTACTAATTTTATTTTTATTAGATAATATCGAAATATAATATGTGAATTCAATCAAATAAATGCATTTTTTATTTATTTTTAATATAACATTTAAATAGTAGTACAATAATACTTAATTATTGGTCCCTTTTAATCACGTAAATAATAAGTCTCACAGGAGGGGGGGAAGGCAATAGTAAACTATAATGACGTGATATGTGTCACTCCCCTAATTTTTCTTGTAAATTAAAATTAAATAATTTTTAAAATACTTCAATAGTAGAAATATAAATATTTTTGTAATTTTATCTTGTAAGTTTTCAATAAATATTATTATATAATTATATTTTTTATAATATATTTATAGAGATATTTAACTGAATAAATGTTTGAATATATTTCTATGTTAATATAATTGATATATTTTTAATATAAATAAGGATTATAAGAGATAATTTATTTATTATCAATATATATAATTCTTTTTTAATTATTTTTCATCATTTATTTTTTTATACATTAGATATTTATGCTTATTTATTATTATTTTTTATAGGATTTAAAATTCTATAAGATTCATAAATCATATTTCTACTAATAGTTTTATATAAAGATTTTTATTTAAAATCTCTATGTATATTATTATTTTATTAAAATCTTAAGTTTATTTTTAGATGATAAAATTATTAAAATATGCATATATAACAATCCTTTTTTGAAATTCAATTACATATATATAAGTAATAACTCTTCTTTCATAAAAAGATCATAAAAGATTTCTTTTAATTTTAATTTAACACTTTTATAATATTAGATTAATTATATTAGAATTATAAATGACTATAATAAATATTTCAAAATTTTTATATTCTTTAATGATTACTATAAAATCTTAATAGATTATTGCATATATTTAATAGATCCAGTAAATAAAATAATAAAATTATTTTTTTCTTATTTTATTTTTGTAAAAATCTTTATTTTGTTACATATTTTTATGCTATTTCAAATGATTTGATTTATTTTTAGTATATTGATCTAATAAATATTGCTAAAATAATCTTTTTATAAGGTGTAATATATTTTTTTATTTTATTAGAATTCACAATTTTCATTTAATTGCTACAAATTCTTTAAATTTTTTTCTTTTCTTTTGGCTAATTTCCAATTTTTCATCATTTATATCATTTATATATTTAATTTTCTTATTATTATTATTATCGTCAAGATTGGTAAATTTAACTTTATTATTTTTATTATTAGATGTATACATTTTTATTTTATTTTTATTTTAAATCAAAATTTTTAAATCTTAAATTATTTTAGTATAATTGATATTTTGTATAATTTCTTCATCAAGTTGCATTTTATTTTCAAATTCAAATTCAAATTTAGATTTAGATTTATTTATTCTTAAAATATTATTATGTTATTTATATTCATTATAAAAGAATAGTAAAAGATATTGTAATAAATCATAAATATAATTTAATTTAAAAATAAGTTTTAATTGTCTTTCATAAATTTGAATGATAATATTTTGATATTCAGGTTAAATATAATAGTTTTAAAAAAACTGCAATTTCTAATGCTATTAGTTTATTATATTATTTCATATTCTTGTTATGTATATTATGAATTATTATTCTCTATTGTAAATTTTTAATTTCTTTTACTTTAGCTTTTGAGATTACAAATTAATTAACAAATGGATTATTTTCTAATAATTCATCTGATAATATTTTAAGTATTTTAACATTTAAATTTAAAAATACTTTTTGTTTTGATTATTTTTATTTGAATCATAAAGTAGATCTAAGTAAATATTGGTTTTTTATTAACATTAAATTACCAATTTGATGATATAACTCTTCTTGAATCCTAAATGTATAAACTCCTTTTTTGATATTTGCAAATTTTTCATTATTTATAACTAAAAATGTATCTGATTGTATATTCTAATTTGAATTACATAAGATTCATCTAATTCTGAATCATTTTGTATAAGTAAATTATACAAAATTTATGAAGTTAAAAGGAAAGGTATTAATACAACCTGTCTATTTAAACAACAGAATCCTTTTGTCTCATTCTTTTACTTTAAAATATAATAATATTCACAGATTTTATTCATTTTCTCAAATCTGTATCTATTTTCTTCTTATCATAATTATTAATATTGCATTAATATATTAATTTAATTAATAGTTTTTGATGTATTTTTGGTTGATGGATGCAAAATAATTTTAACAAACAAAATTAGCAACCCTGGAATTTATTAGATTTTTTTAAAACTCAGTAAACTATCTATAAAAAAAAAATACTATCAATTATAAGATGAAAATTATTAATTAAAGTAATATATAGTAAATCGTAATGTGGTTTTACCAAAAACCAATTTTTTTTTTTTGTGACGTTATAAGGCTTTGAAGACAGTATTATCTCACATGCTAATGATTTTAAACAATTAGAACTACGTTTTTTGAACAAATATTTGCAAATAAGAACGGTCAAGGCGTATTTGATAAAAAATTTTGTCAGTTCTATAGACAAATAAAGACAGGTATCAGTAAATTACTGAAAAGAAAAAATCTTACGATACTCACCATGATGGTGTGTATCAGATGATTTTATGACATGATGTAAAATTTTTAAGTAAAACTACAGCAGATCGATCCAAAATTAGATAAGTGCCACATAAAGCTAGAAATTACGAGAAATTGAGGGAAAAGAACAAATTCTTTGAAAAGTGTAGAAGTAACTGGAAATGTAATTAGGTTTATTTTTTGATTTTTTTATAAATAAAGCCATAGAGCAATCTTGGGCGGAAAGCAAGCAAAATACAAAAAAAAAAATAAATATAAGATTCTTATAAAACCCAAACTTTAAAACAAATAAACGTGAAAATGGCTCTTTATTATTGGGATAATAATGAATTAGAACGATCAGTTAATAGTATTTTTGATAATTTTATTCAAGATTTAAACGTTGCAAGGAGAAGATCCACCCCTCGTAGTGGAGACGTGACAAGAAGAGCTTGGTCTCCTTTAATCGACGTTCATGAAAATGATAAAGAATTTACCGTTCATGCGGAGTTACCAGTATGTTGAATTTTCTTTATTTATATATTTGGATATATATAATATATAATACTTGTATATTAAGACCAAATTTTTTTTAATATTTAGGGACTTAATAAAGATCAAGTTAATGTCGACGTTCGTAACAATGCTCTTGTAATTTCTGGTGAAACTAAAAAGGATCAAAAACACGACGAAGGAAATACTCACATTCAAGAACGTCGTTATGGTTCCTTTACTCGTACAATTTCTTTACCACGAAATTCTAAGGTTGAGGAAATTTCTGCCAAATTTAATCAAGGTCTTCTTGAAGTTATCATTCCAAAAGGAGAGGTTCCATCTGGAAAAAAAATTACTATTGGATAAATTATAAAAAAATTTATAGTACATGTATATTTGAATAAATAGCATTTTCTTTAAAATATTAAAAGATTGTTTTGTCATTTTATACCGTAATGAATAAAATATGAACCGATTCAAGAAATTTGTCTATGCCTAACTGTAAAATTTTCCAAGTTTGTGCTTTTGGTTGAGCTTTTATTTTCGAAACAATATTTTATGGAGAGAACTACAAGCCGAGCTATGTGATTAGGAGCTCAGCTCACGACTTTGCGCATTCATTCTGAAGTGCTAAACTCTTAAATTTCAACTACTGTTATTGATCAAATTAAATTCGATAAGAAAACATGCGTAATGCAGAACACAAACCAGAAGCGGCCCCTTCCATAATAGTGTAAATTGCCCTGCATGCGCTTTATATCCTTTCGTTTTGTCCAACAGTCTTTGCATTACAATTATTGTAACAGAAAATATAAATGGAAATTGAATTTAATTAAATGACCCTAACTTTCTTTGGAAATCTTCTTCCTTTTGCGAAAAACTGCGCCATAAATATTTGCGTAATTTAAACAAACAATAGTTTTAATTATAATAAAAGGTTGATAAACATGAGAAAATTTTTTTTGAAATAACGGTTCTTACAAATTTTCAAGTTGCTTTGTAGAATCAACTTACCAAGTTGATCTTGGAGTGAAAGTAGTGTAACGAGTAATATGTAAATCGTTATCCTCCACGGTGCAGACCACTTTTACGTCATAAAAACATCATAGCCATTTCGGGTTATAAAATTACTAACGTGTGACAAAAAAAAGCTGTCATGATACCACCTGACAATTTTTAAATATATAATCAAATAACTCAAACTGTTAATTTGCAGAATTCAAAGAATAAATTTATTGGTTGTTTTAAGCTTTCAGGGTAACAGAAGTCTCGTACTTTGTATCAAATCATTATAGTTTTTTTTATTCTCCGAATACTGTTAAAAAAAATGACAAAGAAACGGAAAGGAGGAAAACATGAAAATTATGAAGCTGAACAAATTGAAGAACTTCCTACAAAAGTTAATGGGCTTGAAAAGTCACAGGTTAGGTGAAACTTTGATTATTTTTTCGTGACTAGAGTTTACAAGTATAGCATAGATATAAATTAAGTTCGGGTAATGGTAAAGACAGCAAAAAGTATTAGGACTAAAAATAAATCATACACAAAATCTTAATAAATCACAATTTGAGTTGATAAATTAATAAATTACCTAATAATGGTCTTTCCTTAAATTTTTTAGGATATCTCAAAAGATGGTTTACTTGCTTCACAACCATCAACAAAAAAATGGAAAAATATGGCAGTTCGATCAATCTGGACATTTGTCATGATATTCGGGTTTTTTGCCATTTTGGCTTTAGGAACTTTATGGGTCATTCTTCTTGTGTGCGTGATTCAAACGCTGGTATATAAAGAAGTGATTGCAATTGCGCACGTACCAAGCAAAGAGAAGAAATTGCCATGGTTCAAGACACTTAATTGGTTAGTTCAAATACATATAACTTTTTGATCAAAAACTGTCACATCGTAATTCGTGTTATGATTATGTACTTTAGAACCCTAAGTCTTTGTTATTAATTATATATGCGGTAGATCAACGTAAAGTTAATACTTATTATACATTTCGTCAATGTCTTTTTAAAAAAAAAATTTTTTAGGTACTTTTTAATCAGCACAAATTACTTCCTTTATGGAGAATCGATAATTTACTATTTCAAAGAAATAGTTTTGGTTGATGCTTTCCTACTTCCTTTTGCAACACATCATCGATTTATTTCATTTACCTTATATTGTATAGGTAAGTTCATAAGAAATGAATCCATTAAGTTGGTGAATTTCGCGTCATTTGATTCGAATTACATTTATAGGGTTCGTGCTCTTTGTCGGAAATCTTAAGAGAGGACATTATAAATTTCAATTCACGCAATTCGCGTGGACGCATATGACACTATTGATTGTTGTATGTCAAAGTCACTTTATCATCAATAATATTTTCGAAGGATTAATTTGGTATTAATTTAATTTTATTAAATCAAACAAAAGAAATGATTTCAATTCTCACGAGTTTTCTAATTTTATTAGGTTCATACTGCCCGTGTCTCTGGTAATATGTAATGACATCTTTGCATATATGTGTGGATTTTTCTGGGGTAAAACACCTTTGATTAAATTGAGTCCCAAGAAGACATGGGAAGGATTCGTAGGTGCCTGGATTTGCACGATAATTTTCGGATTTTTTGTAAGTTCTTTAGTACGTGTATTTTATTTGTCTTTAAGATCATATGTTTATTCTGCTATCTCTTTATTAGTGGTCTTCCTTATTAAGTCGTTGGGATTACATCATCTGTCCTGCTCAGGTAACCTTTCTGAAAACTCTTTGAATTGAATTTCTCTTAATCGTTAAATTTATTCACATATTACATTTATTATTTAGGATCTAACAACCACGGCATTTTCGGGAAAATTAACGTGTGCTCCCAATCCAGTGTTTATTCCTCAGAGATATGATTTAAATCCTTGGTTAACTAGTTTGTTCAGGCGAATTGTAAGTGAACTTTTCTTAAGATTATGATATATTTTATGGATAAGTTAAATTTAAGTAATGATTTATTTTCAGACATTTGCAGATATCCGATCAGTTGGTATCGCGCCACTCCAGTGGCACGTCTTGGTCATGGCCTGTTTCGCTTCTCTGATCGCACCATTTGGTGGTTTCTTTGCGAGCGGTGTTAAGAGAGCATTCAAGATCAAAGTTAGTCATTAATCATTTTTGTTTATAATTCATGTTATCAACTGATTTTCTTGACAATCCTTTTTTTTTTTTTTTTTAGGATTTCGGAGATTCTATTCCTGGACATGGAGGTATCACAGATCGTATGGATTGTCAATTTCTTATGGGGTTGTTTTCACACATGTATTATCAAAGTTTTATCAAGGTTTGTTGTAAATTTAATAGCAGTTTGGCTTTTTTTTTTTTAGTTTTAAATCATTTATTAATTAACGAATTTCGTAATAGACATCATCTTTTACAGTTGGATCAGTTCTTGAAGCAATCATTTCACTTGATACACCAGATCAAATGTATCTTTATGAAAAATTAAAACAATACTTAATAAGTCAAGATTTATTGAAAGAGGATCAAGATTAATAACCCACTTTAATAAATAATGTATAAGGCGGGTCCTTTCAGGTTACATATATATAAATATTGATATTTTTTTTTAAAAAATAATTTGGATATCTATTATCAAAAAAAAAAGCTTAGTTCAGTAATAACATGGTAGTATATATATTAAAAATAACATTGCAAGAACAAAACGAATCATAAATTGTAAAAAATTTTTATTTTTAAAGTGTATAAACTAAATCTTTAAAAGTTGTTTGGTCCAATCACGACTATCATTAATTAATCCCATTAAATAAGGAGAATTGCCAAGAACTTGGAAACTAATTTCTTTTAGATTAATGTTATTTTCTTCAAGATTTGCGTCGAATGTGGAAACGGAAGTGCCAGTTGCAATGTCTAACGTTGCACTGAACAAAGTAAGCGCACTCCATAATGTTGTCATGTTCCTACATAATATTCCCAAGGGCACAAGTTATTTTAAGAAATGTCGAGTTGTAATAAAGGAAAAGGTGATAATTTACTCTTTCGGTACCCTAATTACACCAGCATAATTAGAACTTTCTATTTCACCATTCCAATCTAAGATATCTATATGAATTCCCGAACCAATAATTCCGAATGAATCCGTTAATGCACGATTGAATAAAGTCCTTAAAGAAAGTGGAGAAATTGGGGGAAATGGTATAGTTGATGGATCGAAATTTCTGGATATTTTTTTTTTTAAAAAGATTATTTATTTTAAACAAAAATATTCAAAAAAATAAAAATAAAATAAAATGATTACATCTTTATTTTGAGATAATGCCAAATTGGTGTTGTTATAGTATATTTCGTCAATTTTATTGATTTTTCTCGTTCGTGTTCCATTGATTTGATAAAGCAAGATTTAAATCAAGAATTCCTAAGATTTTGATTATAAAATAGGTTATCAGATTAGATTATTAGTAAAGTTGGAATGAATTTGTGCAATTTTAAATAAAACAATATAGACAACTAAGAATCATCTTGGACATTCTTTTTCTTATTTTCTACTATATCATTATTCAAAATCGTTATTAAATTTTTTTAAAAATGAATACTGGAGGTTCTGACCTGTTTGAGTCTTATGAACAAGACTTTAGCCAAGTTGCTAGGTCTATTGAAGTTATAATAAATTCCACCATTCCTTCACAATCTGGAGGTAAATTCAAAAACAAATTTTTAACAGTTCGATACCTCCTTTGAAATGCAGCTGACATAAAAAATTGTTTTGAGATAGAAAAACGAAAGACTACTATACGAGCCGCCGAGCGTGAAATTGAAGAGGCCGATGAAATTGTACGTTAATTGACCTACTTTGCTCTCTTGGTTTTTTCAATTTTCTAAATTGTGTTTTTTTTTTCTTATAGATAGCTCAAATGGAAATGGAGCTGTTGAATTTACCACAATCATCACGCTCACGTTGTCAAGCTAAAATGAGGAGTTACAAGAGCAGTCTTGATAAATTGAAACGTGATTTGGTAAATTCTTAAATTTTAAATGAAAATAAAATGAAATATAATTAATTAATGAAATTTATATTTCTTTCATTAGAAAAGAGCAAGTTCTCGTGCTTCTGGACCAACAGATCGTGAAGAATTGCTCGCTGGTACAAATGGGACAGATCTTGATAGTGCTTCGTTAGATCAACGTGCTCGACTTTTATCTGGAACCGAACTTTTGGCTGATAGTAGTCGTAGATTACAGGACAGTCATAGAATTGCCTTGGAAACTGGTAAGACACATTAATTGTTTTGAAGAACTTTTTTTAATTGAATTTTTTTTTTATTTTACATGATTTTGAATTTCAGAAACGATTGGTGCCAATGTTTTGGAGGATATTCGTAGGCAAAGAGATCAAATCTTACACACTAGGAATACTGTACGTTTCTCACCTATTTAAAATAATAATATTTTTATTAAAGAGATTTTAATCAATTATTTTTGTAGTTAATGGAAGCGGATTCTTACATTGATAAAGCTCAACGTACCCTCAAGGGTATGGCGCGCAGGTGGTTTATTTAATTATTATTATTATTATTATTTAATTAAAAGAATTAAACTGATGATTTCATGAATTTTAGAATGCAAACTAATCGTATGATCACCGCTGCTATTATTATAACACTTGTTGGTTTGATTTGTTTCGTGTTTTATGTAAAATTTTTCTAGTAATTGTATTTAAAACTTGTGATTTTTTCATCATTTATTTCTGGTATTATCCATGTTTCTTGGTTTTTATTATGGACATGTACTTTTACCTTTACGTGCATATATATATTATCATAATAAAATGTATTTTTATCCATCAAAAATTTGGGTTACTGTCGATCCTGAAGTTTGTGCGACATAATCATCTACCTAATTGATCGGCGTAGACACGTGCTATAAAATTATCAAATTTTTTTTTTTTTTCATTTTTGAAATCATTTAAAAAAATTATATCAATATAATGAAACCAGAAGAAGGATCAGAGTCATCAGAACAAGAATATACTAGACAAGATTCAGAAGAAGAGGAGGAGGAAGAAGAATCAATTATTCAAAACAATCAAGAATCTGATGATTCTGATTCGGTTTCCTCTGAGGAAGAAGGCGAAGACGGTGAAGAAGTTGCATTAGACGATTTATCTGACCAAGAAATCGACGAAGATATCATACCTCAACAACATGTAACAATAAATAACAAGGTATCTTGTTTTATTTAAATTAAGTTTGTACTTTTATACCGTTTTTCCAAGTTAATCTAATCGTTTCGAATATGATATTGTCAAGTCAGCATTAAAAAAAATTCAACAAGAAATTAAACTTGATTTACCATGGATTGAAACTCAAGTGATAACGTCTTCAGAACCGATAGTCATCAAAGACATCAATAACGATGTAGAGCGTGAATTAGCATTGTAAATATTTGATCTTTTTATGTTATTATTATTATTAAAAAAAATATATATATATATAACTGAAAATTTTCTTATCAGTTATAAGCAAGCACTTGAAGCAGCTACAGAAGGACGCAAAAAAGTCGTAGAATCAGGTGTAATGTTCTCTAGACCTGATGATTATTTTGCTGAAATGGTAAAATCTGATGAACATATGACAAAAGTACGTCAAAAGTTAATTAATGAAGAACAAATGATCAAAGTAAGCGAAGATGCTAAACGCCAACGTGAATTAAAAAAATTTAGTAAAAAAGTTCAAATTGAACGTTTACAAGAGCGTCAAAAACAAAAAAGGGAAGATTTAGAAAAAATTAAAGCTATGAAAAAGAGTATGTCATTATGATTCGTTAAGGTTGTGCTTTTTAAGTGTAAACGAAAAAAAAAGTTTAGTTGTTAATTGATTATTTGATGTAGAAAGGAAAGGTGTTGAAGATACGGCTGTGGATGATGATTTTGAAATTGCCCTTGAAGAAGCTGCTGCTGAAGATGATAGACCTCCGAATAAAAAGCAAAAAACTAGCAAAAAATCTAAACGCACCTATAAGGTAATTTTTAAATTTACTTCCAAATTAATTGTTCTTTAAATTTTGGAATTTGATTTGTTTCTAATCTATAATTTATTACGATGAAAAGGATAGTAAATTTGGATTTGGAGGAAAGAAGCGTCATGCTAAAACAAATACAGCCGAATCCTCTGGTGATTTAACAGTGTTTGGTGGAGGAGGGAAGCCTATGAAAAAAGTAAGCTATAAAAGTATATATATATTTGAAAGAGAATATTAAGAGAATCAAAAGATTTATCTTTATTATTTATTATTATTATTATTTTGAAGAAGTCATCATTTAAACCAAAGAAGAACGTTACGAAGACGCGTCCCGGCAAAGCTAGACGTCAGGCTTCAAGGAATAAAAAGCGATAGAATTAATTAATTTATTGGTTCTTGTTTTCGTTCATTGATTTAGTTTTTTATTATTTTTCCTTTATCCTGAAATAATTGGATCAAGACTTGAATAAATCATAAATATCGTACTCGAAACCATTGCTTTTCATAAATCTCCTGATTAAGTTCGTATCTATTTCTGAATATTGATAAAATTAGAAAATTTTAGATGAAAATTATAAAATTATAAAATTATTTATTGTCGATCTTATTTGTTTATAAATACTTTAAATTCGAACATCATTTTTTATTTTTGCTTTCCGATCGTTGGAGATTTCATATAAAAAAAAAAAAAAAAAAACTGAAATTTAACAAATGATATAAGTAAATTCATTTCTTAAAAGAATGAAATTCCGCTTAAAGTAACTTATCATGAGTTATGTCTTTATTGGGTAGACGTGAACGTTTGTATTGTTTGATCACCAATCACGGGCACGAATCCCTTAATGTACAATTGATTGAAATTTATGATGATCAATTACATCAAATGTCTGAAATTCCTTACCGCGCGCGAAGAGGATTTTTGACATTATTATGTAATTAAATCACCACTTTCAATTTACTCAAATATTTTTTTTTTTATATTTATGAATGATAGATATATTTAGTTTAGGATAAGGACTTACAATATTTTAAAGAATAGCAGTTAAAATCAAATTGAGATTGCTTGTCTAAATAAATATTTAAATCTTAAGTTTTATTAATACGATTTTTGATGTAGTTTTTCCAAGTTTTACCGTTTATTATTTAGACAAATTGCTAAAACTTGTAAGTTTTATATCTTTTATATCACAACTTAAGTTAAAAAATTTAGAAAATGATGTTTTTATATAATAATAAAAATGAAGTGAAATTGGCAAAAGATATATTATTTGAATTAGAAAAGCATTATATAACTTTTAACAGTGATAAAATATATAAAGAAACATTTACTTATAATAAAAATTTTTTAATATTTTTAACTAAAAATTATTATAAATATAAAAATAATTAATTTTAAACTAAAGTATTTTAATTCTTATAATTTAAAATATATATAAATGTTACATAGTAGTTTATAATAATATTATATAACATATAGAATTCATGTTTTATTTCTTTCTTAAGCTCTACTTTTCTATTATTTTATATATTATTTAATTAACTGACCCTTTCTTATGTATTAATTTATAAAAAAAAAAAAAAATTATAAAAATAATATATAAGTTAATATAATGTTTATAGATTATAAAAAAAATACTATTACATAATTTTTCCATTTTTTTAAAATCTTGATTTTTAATAAATTTTAGATATTTGCTAAAAAAAATCATCATATATATAATTGATATGGTATATTTTTATATATCAAATTAGATTTTAATATATTATAATAATAATAAAATTTTACATTATATAAGCAACTTTATATAATATTATATAGATCTAATAAAATTATAT
>CAJVPQ010003101.1:0-11907 GCA_910591825.1 Funneliformis caledonium
TACTTTTTTATAATCAATCAATGTAATTTAATCACAGAAAAGTATAAACTATAATAAATATCTGCAGTTTAAATAAAAATATCATAATAAAGAAATTCGTAAATAAAAAAATTTTTTTTCTGAAAACATCTGTGTTTCAATAATTAAATTAATAAATTGAAGAATCAATTTAAAAACACGCTTAAATTTGAAAATGTGTTTTATATCAAAACACTATCTTAAACGCATTTTAATTTTATTATTTTATTGTGTTTTATTGTATTAAATTTAAAAATGCCACCTCTTTTTAAGCAAAAGTGAAAATCAATAAATCAAAATCACATTGTAAACAGTAAATATAATATTAAAAAAGCCCGATATTAAAGTATAGATAACCACTAAAGATAATCTGAATTCTTGATTTTGGTCAATAATAGTAAAAAAAAATAATAAAAGTAATGCTAGTTATTATGGCACAGTTACTGCAATTATTACAGGTGATTCATTTGGTCCTTCTAATGATAGTTAGTTTGGTCCTTCTAGTGATAGTTTGTTTGGTCCTCCTGGTGATAGTTCATTTGGTCCTCCTAGTGATAGTTTGTTTGGTCCTTCTGGTAATGGTTCATTTGATTCTCCTGGTGATAGTTCATTTGGTCCTTCTAGTAATGGTTCATTTGGTTTTTCTGATAATAGTTCATTTGATGATGGTTTGTTCAGTCCTCCTGATAATAATAGTTCATTAATAATGGCAGTTCATTTGGTATTTTTATACTTTTAATAATGATGAAATAACTGGTAACAAGATAAATTTAGAATCTCATAATGAAGAATTTGGTGAAGAAGAATGAGATGATGACGAAGACAGTAGTTAAGATGATGATGATGATACTGAGAAGATATAAAGCCTAAAAAATAAAGACCTTAAATTAATATGAAAGAAAGATAGTAAACTAGAAAAGACAAAACATGATCGATACATGACAGGAAAAACTCCAAGATCAAGTTATTATAAAAATATGGACTGACTGGTTTATTTATCAAAGCAGCTGTTAATACTAAAAAAATCACAAATTTTTTTAAAATTAGTGATCAAGTTGCAAATATACAACTTAATGAAATAGAACAAATTTTAAGCGATTTAGAAGATGAAGTTAATAATAGAAATACTTACCAATTGATAAAAAAATATGAAATCTAAAAGAATAATTAGAAAAGTAATATAATCAAATGACTGTTACTAATATAATAATAAACGAGCTGTCTTTGAATATCTTACCTGCTTAAATAATGGAAAAATGCATGCTAGTTTAGAAGCAGCTAAAATAATTTTTGTTGATGATAGTCTATGAAAAGTACGACATATCTGATATTATGCAAACTATTAGTTATTTAATAATAAATTTTCGGTATCTAGACGTGAAAAACATCAAAAACTATTAGATTGATTGATGATAAAGATATAGCTGAAAAATACTGAACCTGGATTCATAAGCAAAATTTTAAAGTCACGTCAACTACATTTAAAGAATTTGTTGAAAAAGAGCTATTATCTAATATTGGAATTACTAAGAGAAAATCTATTTTTTTAATGATTGTAATGAGATAGCTTAATATCCTTGGTTATTTCTTTCAAAAACATCATCAAAGTATATATTATGATAGACATAAATGAGATGATGTTTTATAATATCGTGAAGCATTTTTGAAAAAAATGTTTGAATATGAGAAATATATGTTCAAGTATGAAGGTAAAACAATGAAACATATATATCCTAATTTGCCTGAAGGAGAAAAAGAACAAATTCTTGTAACTTATGATGAATGCATTTTTATTCTAATGATGGCAAATGTGAAGTATGAGCTAAAAATGAAGAACTACCATTATAAAAAAAGTAAATGAAAGATCTATAATAGTTAGTGAGTTTTTTACTGAAATTGATGGACGTTTGTATTTACAACAAACTAATATATTGCAAAATCCAAATATATCTGAAGAAGCGTGGTGTTATTTAAAACCTGGTAAAATCAAGAAGATTATTAGACAGCTGAACACCTTTTTAAATAAATCAAATGTAAAGCCATTCCTATTTTTGAGACGTTATATTCAAATTGTATAGCAGTATTTGTCTTTAATAATAGTTCAAATCATGCTGCATTTAGAAAAGATGCTCTAGTTGCAAGCTGAATGAATTTAAATCCTGGTGGCAAACAACTGATTATATATAATACTTATTTTGGACCAAATCAACAGCCACAATCAATGATATTTTCAGCTACTCATTTTAATAAAAAACTTTGAGGTCAACTTAAAGGAATCAAATAAGTATTAATAGAGCAAGAAAAATAGTTATCTAAAGGATTATTATTAGAATGTAAAAATTGTAAAGAAAAATTCAAGATTCTTCAAGAACTTCTTATCGAGTAATATCTTTAGAATCTGATTTTCTTGCACAAAAAGGAGTAATTGAAGAATTAATTGAAAAAGCTGATCATAAATATATTTTTTACCATAAATTTCATTGTGAACTAAATTTTATTGAAAGATATTGGGAAGTTTGTAAAAGATATACTAGAGAAAATTGCAATTATTTATAGAATGAATTACAGCAAGTAGTACCTAAAAGATTTAATTCTGTACTATTAGTTATGATTAGAAAATTTGCAAGAAAGTGCTGGCGTTATATGGATGCTTATAAAAAAAGTATTAGTGAAAAATTGGTAGAGTATGCTATCAAGAAATACAAATCTCATAGAAGAAGTCCAGATAGTGTTTTAGAAGAATTAAATAAAATTAAAATTAATTAGATAATTATCATTTAATCAATAAAAATTGATTCATATGATTAAGTCACGTGAAGATTGATAAAAAAATTTCAGACTCCTTGATGAGTATAGATATTTTGCATTATAATATGGTTTGTATCACAATAAGCTATTTAATAAATTTATCGAACTTAAAAATAAAATAAAAATTTTTTTAGTGCCTATATTTAAAATATTTCAATATAGTTCGATTGATATTAGCTGGTATTATAAAATGATATTAAAATTACTCTGATCAGAAAATCTAAATCAAAAGTTATTAACTGATAAAGTTTAAGTATTTTCTTAAGCGGAAACAGATTTGAAACATATAACTCTGATCAGAATTATGTTTAATGTAGGTCACTTATGTAAATAATTTAGATTGCATGCGTATGTTGATTAATTAATCTTTTTTTTTCTTACTAATGAGATGCCTAAAATAACGAACTCAACAGTATCAAAAAATAGCAAAGAAAAGAGAACTTCAAACTGCAAAAAATAATGACGATACCTATTTTAATGACAATTTAGGTTTAGATGATGAAGTTAGCATAGATGATAAAGTTAAATGGACTGATAAGAATGAGATGAAACAGCTTTTTTTAGTTCTAATTAAAAATATGAAAGCATTAAAACATTTCAAATGTCTATTAGTAAATGTAGAAAACTCACAAACAACAAAATACTGAAAAAAAATCCAAACAATAAAAAATCAAAAGAAAAATAAGCAAATACTCTATCAACTATTAAATAATAAAAATAATATTTATGGTGGTTTTCTGACAATAATTTTGATAGTGGTTCTTCTAGTGATGATTCTTTTGGTAGTTTCTCTGGTAGTAGTTCTTTTAGTGATTCCTCTGGTGATGGTTCTTCTAGTGGTTCTGGTGGTAGTTCTAAATCTGATAATATTAATAAAAATGCATTAATTAATAAAATTAAAAATAAACTAAAACTTGAAAGTGAACATTTAACTTCAGGATATAAGTTGCGATTTATAGTCATTTAACATTATTTACAACTCCTTAATAAAGGGCACGCGAAATTAGAAGCAAGTCAGATTATTGCAGACCTATTAAATTAAGGAATATGGTTTGCTCATTGTGTTATAAGTTAGACTAAAGCATTTATTGAATATAGTGATGTTCTTAATAGTAATCGTGAAAAATATCTTAGTAAACATATTATTAATGATGAAGATATTCAATTAAAAGTAATATCATACTTACAACAACATAAATTTGATATTACCATTTACAGTTTTTGTGATTATATTGCCAATGAAATTTTGCCTTCTATTGGTATAAAAGAAAAAGCTAAAATCAGATATTTGTTTTATTGTATTTATATTTTATAAATTATTTTATTTAATACATATTTTACTAAAAATCTTTATATTTTATAGCAAATCCACAGCAATTCGATGGTTAAAGAAAATGGTATTTATTTTTAGTCAATATACAAAAGAAATGTATATTGATGGTCACATAGAACTGTTCCAGATTTTGTTTTTGAAAATATTGATGAATTAATAAAATAAAGTTTTTCTTTCAGTTTAAACTTTAATCTTAAATTTATTAAATTATATTATCATGTGATATAAATTTTAGCCAATCACAAATCAGTATTATGTTTATCACGTGATAATATAAATTTTTGAAATTTGAAGTTCTTATGTTGAATATAATTTTTATCAGCTTTTAGCGGAAAAACGCGTTACAAATTACAATGGATACTTACTGTGCTTATTTCAAAGAAACGACACCTGATAAATATCGTTTCTTGGATTTTTACCAATACCGCAGTAAACAAGAAGATTTTACCTTCTCCTTTAAAAAGGAAGCTGACAAACTTCTGAAGGATTTAAAGCTTATATTGGAAATTGGCTCGGAAGAGATCAAGAAAGGTGCTATCAAGCTGAAGCAAAATTTCGAGGTAATTTTTATTATTTTTGTTGAAAAGGCAGTATGGGAGACTTCCAGTAGTCCCGAGAAGGGGTAAAACTCACACAATTACGGTGGGCATCTGCTTGTTGCCTGCTTTATGGTCTGCTTGTCCGTTGTGGTCTGCTATGCAGTATGGGAGACTTCCAGTAGTCCCGAGAAGGGGTAAAACTCACACAACTACGGTGGGCATCTGCTTGTTGCCCGCTTTATGGTCTGCTCGTCCGTTGTGGTCTGCTTGATCCGTTACATCTATCCTACATAAATATATTTTGCTATAATTGTCATATTAACTATACGATAAAGATGTTGGAGCGTTTTGGAGTAAACTTGAAAACGATCTTGCCGATTTAGCAATCGAATCCAAAAGACAAGAATTACGTTTAGCTGAGGTTAGTTTTCTAAATGTTATCTCAGCTTGTATTTCCATATTAACTTTGATTTCTGATTTCATAGATAGGTGCAGCCTGTTCCGTGATGAAAAATACTACAACGGTCCTTCAAACTGCTATTGGTAGGGTTGACACAACACTGGTAAGGACTGTGATCTTGATTGCCCGATAGAGATAATGATTGAGTTTAACTTTTTTCTTTTTGTAGTCCGATGCCACATATTATACGCCGACACATGTGCCGGTGCGTCATAATTTACCAACGGAATTACTGGAAGAGAAAGTGATCTATGAAACTCCCGTATATAGGCAATTTGAACCGAGTCCCTTCATTTCCTATTCACAAGGCAGAAAACATGAGCGTGAGCCTGAAGAGGAAGACGATACTGAAGAAGAATACAATGCGGACGAAACCATTATTGGAGGGGGGAATGTTTCTTGGGTTGTTAATGATCATGATATTCGAAAAAAGTTAACATAATATCAACTGGAAAGAAATCCACCGAAATCAAAACCCGAGTGTTATGACGTAATTTTCTTCAATGCCAAAGACAAAAATGGTTTTCTAGAGACACTAGAAAAAGATACGGTTCAACAAATGCTTAAAGATATAAGCGAGGAAGAAAAAGAAACGCAAAATGAACAGGAGATCAAATCGTTATTAAGTAAAATTATTGTGCGTGATATTAACAAGGCTAAAAATGCACTTCAACAATATAAAAATTGCAATAATTCTTTTGAAAGAATTTTCACACTGAATTTCGTAGACCACATGTGAGCCTTTATTTATTTACATTTGTTTTTAATTCTAATGAAACAAGACTAACTAGTATTATTTTACAGGATAAAGTTGATTGAAGGGACAAATTTGCTTTTAGAACCGATATCCGAGGGAACCTACATCGTTAGTGTTCTAGGTCCAATCTTGGATCAAATTTTTATAAAACATAAAGGGAATTGGCGTACAAAATACGGGGAGACTTGCCTTAAGGCAAGCGCTAAAGAATGTAACGCTCAAAAGGAGGATGATAACCGCAGGTCTCCCGGAAAAAAAATAGACGCAATCATTACTCTGAAAGAGGAAGACGAAGAATTTTCTGTCATTGAAGTCAGTGGGCCTCCGTTAAAATCAGATTGGACTCATTTCAAAGGAGATCGAATGAAGATCGTAAAAATGCTGAAGACATTAATGAATCGACTGGCAGAGCTTCGCCCGAATTCAAATATTAGAATGCTTAAACTTTACGCCATGCAATCGTATTGTGAGTCCTTATTTGTGTTTGATCGCCTTCTATTTTTACATTATTAACCCTTTAACTCTCGACATTTACAGTAAATCAGTTGACTATCTATGAATTCCGTCTCAAATATGCTGAAGTGTACACAATGGTGGAAGTATTGAAAATTCCCTTTCCGAAATCATGGAAAGATATGAAAGAGTCATATGAAATAGTGACGGGTCTTTTAAAATATGAGGTTTGTATAAATGATTAGAAAAGCATATATAAGTGTGAAACTGACATTTCCATAATTAGCGTTTATTATCCGAAAGTTCGGAATCCATTCAAGATTTTCTGTGGAGTGATGATAATGAGAGCAAGACCTGTCAAAAAATGACCACACGAATCATCTATTCACAGCGCGAACTCGTTAAAGCTTTTAGTTCCATTTTTTTGCAAATTCATCTCTTTCGATTTTCAGGGCTTGATTAGTGTATATTAGGCTGAACCAATTTGATTATCTATTTTACTTTAGTTGTTTATAAAAATTCAGGGGAGGGATAAAAAAAAAATTTTATGAAACCACGTGACTTTTATATATAAGTCACATGCAACCAATTTATTATTATTATTATTATTATTGTATAACGAAAAAAAAACTAATCAACATGATTGACCTTTTGCTTTTTCCTACTATTAACCTTATTTTCCAACCGCTTATAAAATGTTTTCCCATTTTCATTACAACTACTACATAATGGATATATTAACTTAAAATTTTCTTGTAAATTTTGAGGCACAGTTACAAAGTCATTATTCGCACCACACCAATAGCAGATAGGAATATTTCCTGCTTTTTTTGAGGTATAATAAAGCAATTCAATAGGCGAATCACAGGAAATTTGAACTCTAACAAAAACCTTTTGTGCTAAACTATGATCATCCGGAAAAAATTGGGGATCCACAGGAATATGTGTAAGTTTGTAGCGCAGATTCTAAATCTTGTTTTTCTTGTTCTGTTAATTTTAATTCACTATAAAGGTATCATGTTTTTCCACATGACTTACATTTTATATAACCCCTGATTTTGGCAGAAATGAGAATAAACTTGGTGCCAGCTCAGCTTTAGAATTTAAATTAATTAAAGAAGGATGGAATTTTTCTGTTGTAAGTTTGTCATATAAATTTGCAAATGTTTCATAATGATCAGGATTATCTATTTAAAAGTAATATTTTAATAATATTTTAGTAATATTTTATTGTTAAATATAAAATATCACAAAGAATATCTTTTGATGGTATTGGATCAGGCAAAAAATATAAATTCTGAAAGACATCAATTGGCATTCTGATGGGATAACAAACTTCACAGGAAGGTTGATTACATTTTTTAATCTAAAAAAATCTGGAAATATAAATATTTAAAATAAAACATTTTACATAAGGTAATTTATTATCTGAAATGAATATGCTCTTTCTTGATAATGAGTTTTAATAAATTTTATTAAAGGTTTATGTTTTTGCAATTGTTGTTGAGTAGTTTTATCTTTAGTTAATATGGAATCAATTTACAATATGTTCTTAGTTTATATAATAAATAAATTAAAAGTTATTAAAATAAAATATAAAATATCAGCCTGATTTAATTTATAAAAAAAAAATATTACCTTAAACATCTTGTCAATTTCTAAATTAGATGTAGGATTTTCTATTTCAAATGCTTCATTTTTCCAAACCAAATGTTCTGTACGTTCACAAAGCAATTTTTGAACTATTACAATACATTTTCTAATTCTGATTTTAAGCATAGATTCTCTTTTGCTTTTCCTTGTATATCTTCTAATGCCTTTAGAGTTTTAAATTCATCTTCATATTCCTTGGGCATTAGTTCTCTCTTTATAGCAACACCTTGAAGTCCATAATTTATTACACTTATAATTCTTTCCGTAGGATTATACCAGCTGTGATGTGGAGCTGTTCTAACTGCAATTAGTATCTCAAAATTACCTGCTAAAAACAAACATATTAGCACTACTTAAACTGATCCAAAGGTACATCTGTGATTAGGACCCCTGTCAGTATAGAGTGATAATATTGAAGGCAAGGGTTAATTACGATACTGATGATTTATGAGATTAAAAAATTTTGTTGAATGCCTTAATGCGCTACTTGGTTAAAATACGGTATCTTTAAAGCTGACACACACTTTTCCATCATAAAAAGATTCAGATATATCACATGGTATATTAATAAATAAAGTAACAGATAGCATTAATGACAACTTTGTGAAGTCATAATCTGTGGCTGTAATTTTTCCTTTGGCTGGTGTTAAAGTCTTTTTATTACAAACATCTATAGATACTGATACATTCTCGCTAATAGACACTTTATGTTTATCGTCTGCTGAGATAAAACATGTATAATCTTGATATTTGATATTGAATTCATGTTCATATTTAAATAAAGTGTGACAATAATGTTCATCTTCACTAGATTTTCATAATAATCGTGATTGCATCTTGTATTTTACATTAAAATACCCAATATATTGTAAAACCTTGGTAGTATATGCGTTAAATATGCGTTAAATAGTGCAAAATTTAATCTTATTTACTCTTCTGATAGAATAAAAATATCACTTAGTAGAGGAGGTTCTTGATATATTACATTCAAGTGAGTAATGATTTTATTTTGTAATTCTCAAATAGATATAGCATATGGAATATATAGAGCAGCACCTATCTGACGTTCATTAACAACTATATTATTGTGCTAAAATATAAATAAAAAAATAATTTTATTATTAGAAATTTTAGAAAATACAAATTAGAAATTATTTAATAACCTTATTAAAATATCTGTTAAGTTCATCCCAAAATATATCAAATTTTGATTCTTAAAATCTATTATTAGTCCTTAAATCAATTATTATAGAAGAATCTTTTAATAACATCATAAGATGTAATCTTTCTTTTATCTTTTTGCTTATTTTATTATTTGCCAATGAAGCATTACCAGTTAGATCATGATATAGCATTCTAAATACTGGTTTTGAAAAATTGCAAATTAGAGAATATTAAAAAAAGTTTTGTTGAGTTTTTAATTAACAAAAAATTTTATTGTAAATTGATTATGTTTACCATACCTTTTGAAAAACGTTTTTCTCATTTGTTTTGTACAATATACTGGTATTATATAATTAATGCGAATGATCATCTATGCTTTAAAAGTTTTATAATCTTCATTAATTTCATCAGTATTAGGTTCTCTCCATATAAAATTTAGTGTTCCAAGATAATTACCATGAGGATATCTAAAAAAATAATATTTTTAATAAAATAATTTTTTATAATATAAATTATTCACACGCCAACATATAATTCTTAAATTATAATTTTCTTAAATTTTTAAAAATAAAAAAACTTTACCTATATAATCCTATAGGTATAGATAATTGAATATTATGAATAAAATCATGCTTTTTTATAGGATTATCTGGTACATGTAAATTGAGATCAATAAAATCAAATAATTCTCTGTTCGTGAGATCAGAATCTAAACTATGATATCACTGGTCGAAAAAAAGGCTATTGAGTATATTTTATATACCAGATAATCCTATGATTTATTACCAATATTGCATTGATTGAAATTTGATAAGCTCACATGATTTTAACCTGATGCTTAGTGCAAATTGGATTTAATCAGGTGACTTTCAGGTTAATAAATATTAGATGAATTTAATAGAAATATCAATGCAATTTCAGAAAATCTGATACTATCTCGATATATTCTGATAACTTCATGATATTTCAATAAATCAGATGTTTATATTATATATATCGAAGTCCAATATTATCATAAATTATTTTATTTATTTATTTATTCTTATGTATTTATTTTTATTCATTTTATTTATTTTAATTACAAATAATATTAATTACAATTTATTAATATTGTTACAAATATCACATTCACTATAAATAATTATTGAATATAAACTTATATAGAGAAATAAAGTTAATATAAATTAAATAAATAAAAGATTTATTGTTATTAAAATTAAATAAAAAAGAAATAGATAAAATTATAAATTATTTAATAAAACTTACTTTATAAGTAAAATGATATTATTCATTAGAGTATAAAGACGAAATAGCCCACTTTAGGGCATCACAAGGTGGTTTAGAATTGTTTTCTATATATAATTAGTCGTTATATTATCTTTTTCTTACCATATTTATATTTTAGATCTTTTCTTTTACTTCATCAGCATGCCTTAAGAGAAGCCGAACCTAATAAAATTTATAAAATTTAAATGAATATATATTGTTATAATACAACATGTTATCATGTCACGAGTCTTTATTTACCCTTTGAGATCTCCATCCTTTATTATATACGTGGATCACATAACTTGATCCTTCTTTTTGAGACAAATGAAATCCATTATTAATTTCTTCTTGTGCTATATAAAAGAAAGTTAAAAAAATTAGTAAAAAAAATGTTTAATTTTTGTCAATAGAAGCACACTAACCTGTTTTTTTATCTGATTCAGATATTTCATCTGAATGAATATTCGAATCATCAATTACTTCTTTTAGATTTTTGATCCAATTATCCCATTCCATTGAAGGATGAGATTGTAAATCTAAGAGTAATTCGTCTTTAGTATCAACTATATTCTGTAATCCCTTTAACGCCTTTCTTTTTTCTTTATTATAAATAAAATAAAAAATATTAGTATTATTATTGCGAACGTAATAAGATTAATAAATTATAAAATATTAGTATTATCGTAAATATAATAATTTCTATTGGATGTCTTAAACAAATGTAAAACTTGTTCTTTGTAAAGACATTCTTAAAATCTTCTGATAAACTACAGAAGTATAACGAAAGATATAAAGATTAATATAATATAATTTAGAATTATCTTTTTAATAAATATATGCCTTAACTGTTTATTCTGATCTAACATATTAATTTCTTTATAGGCACTTGCAGACTCAATGCTATTATTTGTTTCAAATATCCCTAAAGTATTATAAATATTAAAACTGATACTTACATCTTTCCTTTTACTATTTATACCAGTTCTTTGCTTATTTTCTTTTGATTTTAAAGGGTTTAATAAAACAGTATATGCATCTCTTCAGTGACAATGAAGATTCTGTAAAACCTTTTTCAATTCTGTATCAGTATACTGGAATTTATTATCAAGCACCTCTTTATAACTGGAATAATATTTTGTAATATATCTTTTTAATGTCAGTCCAACAACTCTTATGATCAATTTTTAAAGATTCATCTAAACTCTCTAGAATTTGAATGACATTATTCTATAATTGATTAAAAATGTTAAGTATATTTAGTTTATAAACATTAAAAAATGCTTACTTAAATATTAAAATATAAATACAAAATAAAGTTATTATACCAATTCAGAAAGCCTTTTTATATTCACCATTTATCCCTTAAACTGTAGAATAGGCAAATTTGCCTGCGAACATAAAAAAAAAGTATTAATTTTTTAATAAAAAATAAAATATTAATGTTAATAATATA